>CM046658.1:20500852-20748352 GCA_025594165.1 Tamias sibiricus | reverse complement strand
AGGGGGTGGAGCCTACCAGGGGAGTCTGGCGGGAGGTGTCATGGAGGCACCAGCCTTGGAGGCACCGATGCCCGGCTCGTGGGGTGGGTTTGTTCCTGGGACCAGCGGCTGCCAGAGAGTTCAGTTTTCTCGGCTGGCTCGCTCTCTCACTTCCTCTCTCTGCGTAACCTCTCTCGCCTGCACACACTCACTTCCTCTGTCTGTACACCAGAGAGACCAGCACAGGTCTCACCAGAGGCCCTCACCCGAATCTATGCCAGCACCATGCTCTTGAACCTCCGCAAATGTGAGCCAAATAAACCCTATTTCTTTCTTTTTTTTTTTTTTTTTTTTTTTTTTTTTTTGTGGTACCGGGGATTAAACTCAGGGGCACTCGACCACTGGGCCACATCCCCAGCCCTTTTTTGTATTTTATTAGAGACAGGGTCTCACTGAGTTGCTAAGTGCCTCGCCATTGCTGAGGCTGGCTTTGAACTCGCGATCCTCCTGCCTCAGCCTCCCAAAGTGCTGGGATTACAGGCGTGCGCCACTGCGCCCGGCCTAAACCCTATTTCTTTATAAAGTATTCACTTTAGGTATTTTGCTATAGCATCACTAAATAGACTAAGGCATCTTTGCAGATGATTTGAAAAATAAAACAGATACCTGTCTATCCATCTCTTTGTGTTTTCATAGACCAAGGGTTCACGGGCTCGTGTAAGAAAGCAGACCGAGAGCAGGAAAACATCCCTCACCCTCAACCCTAACCTCCGTTTCCATTTAGTGTCTTTCCATCCTTTTTCTCCCACAACTCTTTGTTTCTTGCTGTGATTATGACACAAACATCCCATTTTATCACAAAGGCTTTATAAACATCATTTTCCACAGCTGACACATCGTGGACTGCATCTTCCTCCTCGAACACTAGACGTTTTGGTGATTCCCAGCTTGGGGCTACTCTAAAATAATGCCATAGTGAACATCTTTGTGCACAAAATATTTCAAATAATTTCCTGAGGCCACACAGCCTCTACAAAATCGCTGGGAAAGAAGTTAGAATTTATTAATACATACAGGGGTTTTGGAAGATGCCAGCCAGACAGCTTATTTTGCCTACCACCGTGCAAAACTTGGCAAATGGGAAAAGTGTATGACAATTTTGTGACAATACAGGAGAGCAGTCCACGCAGGGAGATAAAACTCACATAATGAATAATCGCTGCACACATTCACACAGCTCCCTGCCTGGTTTAGCTCACTCGAGTTGGGGAGTTCTGCGGGTTTGACAAGGTAGGTATTTTTCCATTTAGAAATAATTATGTAAGGGCTAAGAAACATGTATGAGATGGAAAATAGTAAACAGATATTAAAAATTGTGTTTTCAAATGTTTAGTGATAGGCAAAAAAAAAATGCTCATTATGTCCTATTAAGTGGAAAAGCGAGATGCTAAATTATATGGTATGAAATTTCACTGGCCTATGTAGAAGTGTTAAAAAAAAAAAAAGAAAAAGAAAAAAAAGAAAAGAAAAGATTGGAAAAAAATACACCAAAATGTTGACAGTGGTTCTGATAGGTGCAGTTCAAGGATTTAAAGTTTTCTCTTCTAGTTGACTTATATTTTCTGATTTTATTCAATGAACATTCAGAAATGTTGTGATGCAAAAAAAAAAAAAAAAAAAAAAAAAAGTGTTTTAAAATGAAAAATATAAAGGGGAAATGGTACAGTGCTGTCCACAGGGAAAAGGAAGTTCCAAGGTGACTGGCCGTGGGACAGACAGGACAGAGCTGGGCTTTCACAGAAAGGAGGAAGGTCTTCAGAGCAGGAGTCAGAGAAGTGATCCCAGCAGAAGCCACAGCATAAACTTCAGCCCAGGGCCAGAATTCCAGAGAAACAGAAATTGAGGGTCAGGGACACATTGATTCCCCAAACCACGCTTTACAAGAGCTACGAGAGAGCAGGAGAGGGAAAGTGACTGGCCTTGGCCAGGACGTAGAGGTAAACAGCACTGGGACGATCTGTCTCCAAGATGCAGGGGAGGATGGCGCACCTGACGGGGCAGTGGCAGCCTGAGCTACAGCAAGAGACCTCCAGGTCAGGCTCGAGAACATGACCATGAGGCCAAACTACCAAGAGAATCCGTGCCTCTGCCCGCAGCGGGTTCTAGAAATATACAACAGGCAATTGTCCTGTGGTGTCCGCGCTGCAGGAGGAAGGCGGCTCTGGAGTGTCTCTGAAGCCCCTCCCTTCCTGCTGTCTGTGATGGACAGATTCAAAGACCACGAAGCCTTTCATCACAGCGCCGGTGATGGAGAAGATGCAGCCAAGACACGGGGAGCTGCACAACAAAGGATGTTCTTGTCCACCTGAACAAATCACAGGGACGTGGGACCTTAAAATGGGACCGAGGGCCAGGCAGGGCAGACGCGGCCTTCCCCTGCCCCAGAGCTCACGAAGTCTCTCCCACAGAGGAGCGACAGGAATCTGCGGTCACCAGGCCCAGGTGCCCTCCCAGAGGAGGAGCCCAGAACCACAGAACCAAGAAAGGAGGGTGCCCTGGAGGAGGGGAGGGGCAGGGGGAGCCTGGGGGGCTCCTTGGGGAGGAGGGGCGGGCGCTGGGGTGCTGAGACAGCTCCCCTTCTTGAAGAGCACGCGCTCAGGGCCAGGTCTGGCAGCGGTCCAGAACCACAGCTGCTGGTCTTGGAGCTGCCAGGGGAACGGACCCTCCATCATAAAGGACAAGAGCCTGGGCAGTGGGGCGCAGCCTTGCTGGCACCTCCCAGCAGTGACACCCGGCCCCACTGCAGGGCCAGGCGGGAGGGCTCTGGTCTCCGATCGTCCTGGGATCTGATGACCACACAGAGACGAGAGCAGCGCTCCCCACCTCCAGCAGGGCCCTCGGACACCGCTGACCGCTGGAGCCTGAGAAGCGGCCACGCAGGATTTCCTGGTCCAGCCCGGCTTGGGTGCCACCCAGCACCGTCTGATGGGGACCTTGGGCGAGGCCAGGAGCACCCATGACCCCTGGTCTCCCATTCAGCTGCTGGACACAGGTGGGTTTTGGTGGCACTGGGGACAGCAGGAGGCCTAGAAAGGGACCTGCTGCCTCCCACTGTCTGGCTCTCACGTTCGCCTGAGCTACTGAAAGGCAAATGTAGCAAATAAAAATGTGACAGGACTCCAGCCCCATCTGAGGTCCAGACGGCTCGCCCACATTCTGCCCCCAGGGATTCAGACTTGAGCGCTCGGAAACTCACACCATCTGTAACCGTAACCACAACCGTCCATAACCAGGGCGCGAGTGTGGGCTGGCGGGAGAGACTGCTGAGGTCCTCAGAGTGTGGTCTGGGGAGCAGCAGCAGGGCGGGGCACACCCAGGGGAGTGCGTTATAAATGCAGCATCCCGCCCCACCCCAGGCCTGCTGGATCAGAATCCGCATTTAAACAAGAGCCCCGAGTGATTAAAGTGCACACTGAAGTCCTAGAGCCTGCTCTCAGACTCTGCCACTACTGGCTCTGTGGCCTCGGGTGAGTGACTTAACCTGAGTTTCATCATCTGAAAAAGAACAGGAATACTTACTTAATCCTTTCAAGGACCTTGAGAGTAAGAAAGATAACATAAGTAAGATGTTCAGCACAGTGGCTCCTACCTGCGATGTGTCCAATAAACAGCGGCATAAGATGACTGTTATTCTATTAGTTTACCCACTAAGCATCTCTCTATCCACTTCTCTTTGCAACCCCAGCACTGGGGTCTGGCACCCCAATCCCAAACACCGCTCTCTCCACCGCACTCCTGCAGCAGCCTCCCGAGTGGAGGCCAGGCCTTCTCTCTGGCCTCCTACAGGATGTTCCACGAGGTAGCCAGGTGTGATTATTGGAAGGGCGAATTCATTCTTCTCTGCGCTCCACAGAGCGCCACTGCACACCTCCACCAGGTGTGAAGATCCAGCTGCTTAAGGAGGCCCCGCCCAGCGCCGCCCACTGGCCAGCCAGCTCACCCCTCCCCTCCTGGGCGGTGCCTGCAGCCCCGCCTCTGGGGCAGCCTCAGCTCCGTGGCTTCTGCAGAGGCTCCTGGACCGGCCGAGCCCCCTGTCGTGGCGATTTACTGAAGCTGACCTCGCACCAGGAGCTCATTACCAGAACCGGCTCCAGAGCTGTGGCTCGGTGCTCTCCACTGTCCCGGCACTTAGCGGGAGTTCCCGGCACGTGGAGGCCTCGTAAACGCATATCGATTAAATGTCTTAGGTTGGTGGCCACACAGGGGACCCTGGCTGCTCATGTCATGGGGACCGTGGAGAAATGGGATGCCTGGGACAGAAGCCCTCCCTGCTCAGCAGGAATTTGCCAGAGGCCAGGGGGCACAGGCTCCCCCCACACCCCATCCCACCCTGTCCCCCGACCCCTCCTGGTGAGCTTCCCGACCTGCGGCTGGCTGGCAGGAGGGGGTCCCCAGCTAGGAGCACACCAGCGCTCTCCCCCCACACCGCAGTTCCCTGACTGCACATGAAGGGTCTTCTCACTTCTCCCCCTACCACAGGCTGGGTGTCAGCTGGGGGGAGGGAGCCTGGGAGTGGGGTCATAGGTGCCCAGGAGGTCCTCGGCTCAGGGACAAGTGCCATTCCAACAGGCCTGTTTGGAAAATGTCACACATAAAACCTGCCCTGTGCCAGGTGTAGTGGCACATGCTTGTAATCCCAGCACTTGGGAGGCTGAGGCAGGAGGATCGCGGGGTCAAAGCCAGCCTCAGCAATGGCAAGTCACTCGGCAACTCAGTGAGACCCTGTCTCTAATAAAATACAAAAAAGGGCTGGGGATGTGGCCCAGTGGTCGAGTGCCCCTGAGTTCAATCCCTGGTACAAAAAAAAAAAAAAAAAAAAAAAAAAAAAACCACCCTGTGCAAGCAGATATGGCATTCCCAGCATGCTCTGCTCTGCCTTCCTCACTTGAGCCTTCTGGTCACCTGGGAGTTACCAGGGTGGGGACCACCACCCCTGTTTTACAGAAAAAGAAACTGTGCTTCCACAGGCAGACACTTGTGGACGGCCGAACACCTGCTGCGAACTCGTGTGCATCGGCGCCTGCAGTTTTCACCGCACCTCTGGGAGGCGCTGTTAGGGAGGAGTTTGGGCACAGCCGTGGACAGCCTGGCTTTGGACCCTAGTTCTACCCAGCTGTGTGTCCTTGGATAAGATATTTAACCTCTCTGTGCCTCCGTTTTCTCATCTGTTTCAAAATAGTGATACAGTAATATTACAGCCAGATTTTCCATTTGTCGGCTCATCTAATCTCCACATTCATCTTGTAAAATTCATGTCCTTACTCTCATTCTAAATGAGGAAACTGAGGCACTTGTCCTAGTGTCACAGCAAGTGCTGGTGGCCAGGGCGCTCCCCTGCCTCTCGCAGAACAGAGTGACTGTCCCACCCACTCAAGCAAGCGCCCTCGGTCTGGAGACCGCCTTTCTCCACATCCTGCACCTGCCTGCCAGAGGTCTGTGGAGGACATCTCTGACTGTCCCTGACGCCCTCCACACCACAGGCCGCTCATCTGACCCTCACGCCCGCCTCGCTGACCCCTCCGTATGGCCCATCCCCACCCACCACGGGCACCGACCTCAGACGCTCGGCCCCTCCCACCTGTGACAGGCAGGTGACGCCCCGGAAGGCGCTTGTGTCCGGCTCCTCAGATCCGGCAGCGCCTTAGGTCACGGGGTGGAATGGAATCGCGGTTTCAGATGGGATCACGGCTGCTCTGGGGCGGACCTTGAGACCGGGCCACCAGCCTGGTTATCCAGGACAGACCAACGTGATCAGAGGGGTCCTTGCAGGGGAGACGGGGCGCGGGGTCAGAGTGCCAAGGTGTGGAGAGGACTCACTGGCCACTGCTGACCCGGCCATGGAAGGAGGGGCTGTGAGCTTCTGGACGGACCCCACGTGGCCGATTCTCGGTGTCAGCTTGTGGGGCGAAGGGTGCTCGGACGGTGGGTGGGGCCACTGCTTCTGGAGGGGCCCAGGAGGGTGTTCCTGGAAGCAACTGGAATCTGAATCAGTGGACTGAGAAGCAAGGTCCACCCTTGGCCATCGTGGGCAGGGACTGTCCAAGTGCCACGGCTGGACAGAACACCAGCGGCCCCAGGTTCTCGAGCCTTGTAACCTGAGTGGTACGTGGCTTCCGAGGCCTTTGGCTTGGACCGAGCCTCCTACCAACTTCCCAGGCTCTCCTGCTTGCACGACCGACCTCCGACTGTGTGAGTCCTTTTCCTGGTTAATCACCGCTACCGTCCGTCCACCTGTTGATGTATTGTTGTTGTTTTGAGATGGAGTCTCCCTGTGTTGCCCAGGCCGGCCTTGAACTCCGGGGCTCAAGTGATCCTCCTGCCTCAGCCCCCTCAGTGGCTGGACTGCAGGCGTGTGCCCAGCTCACTTATCTTTTTTATTGGGTCCATTTCTCTGGAGGACACTAACTAATACACTCTCCTAGAGTCCCCTGAAAGGAATATAGCCTGGCCGACACCTTGATTTTTTAGTTCACTGATACTCATTTCAGGCTTCTCAGTTCCAGAATTAAAAGATAAATCTGTGTTTGAAGTCGCCGAGTTTGTGTGATTTGTTACTGCAGCTACAAGAAACTAACTCCTCACCCCAGGACCTTTGCATCTGCCACTGATTAACAACAACTGGACAAACCAACCCACCAAATCTCCACTGTGCTTTTGGTGCCATATTCTGCTGAGGGATTCTGATACTCTGGAGCCTGGCCACAGCCCCCTGTCATCCACTGATGGCAACACTTAACACCTCTAAGGGAAAATCAGTTCTTCCTTGCCTGTCTCCCCTGCCTTGAATGCTACTGACCCTGCATTTCCAACCCCTAGCAGAGAGCCTGGCCAAAAGGAGGGAGTGACACAGATGTGCTGTCCTCACAGCAGTGAATGCACTGCCTCCGCTACCCACCCTGGACGTCCCCTGGGCACTTACAGCATGACCGGCATGGTCAGGCCCTCCCCATGCACAAGGTCCCGTGCTCACCCTGCAGGCGTGGTTTAACGTGCCCGAGGACGCAGAAGCAACAGGTGCAGAGCGGGCGATGGTGCACGAGGCCCCTCGGGAGCCGGCCGCCCACCCCGATGGCACCCTCGTCCCCGCGGCCCTCATAGGTACGATCACAGCCTCCTTTTCCCACCGAGCGGCCGAGCCCCTGGTGGTGGGCAGGACCTGGTGAAGCTGGGGTCCATCGCACAGGCGGCTTCCTGTCACCACAGGGACCTGGCACCTCTGGGCAGTGCGGGGGCGGAGAAGCAGGAGGAGGACTGGCTGCTGCCCTGTGCCAGGCAGCCCACCCTGGCGCTGCCTGTCTTTGAAAGCAAGAAATCGCCCCGTCCCGCTCACTGAAGGCTCCGGCGGCTGGAAGGCAGGGACGCGCAGCTTTAAGGCTGCCCCAGCGAAGCCGCGGCCACGGAAACGGAAACGCGGAAGAGGCAGAACCAGCTCTTCTGCCCAAATGTAAGGTTTTATTTTTAAAGAAATTTTGAGTGAAAACAAGGAAAATACCAAAGCAAGTGGTGGAGAGACCGGGAGGAGTATGGCCAGCAGGGGTCCCACACCTGCATTCAGCCTGACGGCCTAGTGGCATCTGTGTCAGCCAGGGGCACAGGTGACCTGGGGCTTGGCAGGAGGCCTGGGCTGAGGACGGGAAGGGCGGCAGGAGCCCGGCTTGCTAGGTACCAGCGTCGCCACCTCTTGAGAAGCCTGGGGACAGAGAAACTGCACAGCACAGAATGGCTGCATTCTCTGGAGCGCGCCCTGGACCCAAAGGAGGAGCAGCGGGGTCTCCCCGGAGACCCACCCCTGGGCTAGGAGGGGGCCTGAGAAGCCCCGGCATTCAGAGGAAGTGAAAGGCTCTGTTTTCTCCAATAAAATTATTTCAACCAAAGATCCAGGATGAGCCAATCCCCGAATACGTCGGTCCCTGTGCCAAATGTGATCACAGACTTTGCCTTGTTCAAGCCTCGATGGCCATTTGGAAGCACGTTTTAAGCCCATTTTACAGACGAGATGGAGGCTCAGAGAGGTTTGGCACCTCAAGGCACACAGCCAGGAAGAGGAGGGTTTGGACAAACCCAGGTCACTCTGATTGCAACTTCCGCCTCCTCCTGTCCCTTTTCCAACTCCCCGACACCTGGCATCCACTCAGAAGGCATGCACCGAGCATCCACCACGCACCCCGTGCCCTGTGGTGCACAGCAGGAGACAGTGCCGGCCACGTCTACCCCCCAG
The DNA here is from genome assembly GCA_025594165.1 of Tamias sibiricus. Classification (NCBI taxonomy): domain Eukaryota; kingdom Metazoa; phylum Chordata; class Mammalia; order Rodentia; family Sciuridae; genus Tamias; species Tamias sibiricus. Next base: position 20,740,095 of record CM046658.1, on the reverse strand, counting down.
AGTGGAAGGGGGTCAGCGACATGAAGCAAAAAAAAAGTCAAGGGGAGAGAGCGACTGAGTCAGGGGGTGGAAAGGAAGGCCTCCAGGGGGCAGCTGAGCCGACCCCTTAATTATTAACATCTGGAAAAAAAAAAAAAAAAAAAACAAGCCGGGCGCGGTGGTGCACGCCTGTAATCCCAGCACTTTGGGAGGCTGAGGCAGGAGGATCGCGAGTTCAAAGCCAGCCTCAGCAATAGAGAGGCACTTAGCAACTCAGTGAGACCCTGTCTCTAATAAAATACAAAAAAGGGCTGGGGGTGTGGCCCGGTGGTCAAGTGCCCCTGAGTTCAATCCCTGGTACCAAAAACAAACAAACAAACAAAAAAAAAAAACCAAAAAACAAAACAAAAAACATCTCCTGCTCTCCAGTTACACTCTGAGAAACGCCTCTGACTCTTCTTGTTGTTCCTCTGAGGTCCACGGGCAGATGCCAAAGTATGTATTTAGTACGTATTTTCCTTTTTTTGGCTAGAAAGACTTGCAAAACCCACAGAGGTTATCCGTTCACACTGAGAGAGAGAGAGAGAGAGAGAGAGAGAGAGAGAGAGAGAGAGAGATCCAAAGCAATGAATGAATGAATGGCCAGCACAGCCCGACAAATGCCCAGGAGAGGACGCAGGCCCCTGGAGCCATTCACCCTAGGAGCCAAGGCGCGGCCACCCCACCGGCGCTACTCCACTACTCCGACAGCTCAGTGAGGTTTCTGTCCTGTTTCCAGGCCTGCTGCGATGCCTGGCGGTAGCACTTCTGGATTCCTAACAAGGGGCTGGCGCTTTCTCACTCCTGCCAGGACTGAATTGCATGGGGCACTCGGGACGTCTTCTTTGGCAGGCTGAGCACAGACGCTGTGTTTGAAAGGATGACGGCGGCCCTATCATAAAAGATCACCTAGGCTGGGGTGGCGGCTCAGCGGTAGAGTGCTCGCCTAGTACGTGCGCGACCCTGGGTTCAATCCTCAGCACCACGTATAAACGAATGAATAAAATAAAGGTATTGTGTCCAACTACAACTAAAAAATAAAAAATATTAAAAAAAAAAAAAAAAAAAAAAAAGGTCACCTAGTCACACGGGAGAGTGAAACACGAAGCAATTAGATCTCGGAAGCGGAAACACAAGACCAAAGAACAATCAACTATGGAAACAAAAAGGCTCTTAGCTCCTAGCCTCCCCCCAGCCTCCCCTGCCAGGAACTGCAGGCAGCTTCTCCAGCCCGGCCTTCCAGTGGCACCAGGATTTTCTCTTTCCAGAGCTGCCTCTAGACCTGGCGCTTCCTGCTGGGGCCTGTAAGCCTGCTGCAGGAAATGGCAGCTCCCGAGGCCAAGCAGACCCCTCCAGAGAGGGGAGGCCTGGAGGGACAGCCGGGGGCAGGTGATGCCACAAACCCTCCAGCACATTTCTCTGCCTGCACTTGCTTTGGAGGCACCACTGCAGACGGTGGCTCCCTGGGCTGTCCCATAAATCCCAGAGACAGGCTCTTTCTGACACTTCCTGTGAAAGAAAGGGCCTCGGTGAGACTTCCCCCTCTGAGAGCTGTGTGTTCACGTACAGGAGGAAACCATCGTGGTTTTGCCAGTTCTGGGCGCAGTGACAGAAAAGCACTGTTGCATAAAACCATCCGTCGGGCATGATGATGCCCACGGTGGGGGTGGGACGGGGCAGGGGTCCTCCCGCCCCAGGCCTTCCTAACGAGGGTGGTCTCTGCTCCGCTGCGGACCTGGGGGGCTGCTCTTCGTGTGTGTCCTTTTCTGGGCAGGAGGAAGAGATGCCTCCCACAGGCACAATGGACTTGGCGTTCCACTTACGGACCGAGAAAGGCGGAAGTCGCTGTCCGAGCTTGGATTTGACTCCGGGGCTGCCTGGGCCCATTAGAATGAATAAAAAAAAGATGAGCCTCATTAGCCGGAATTCAACAGCTTCCCTCCTGCCTGGGAAGTCACTCGGCAAGCAAGGGGGTCAGAACGGCGAAGGATCTAGATGCGAAATGTTTCCCGAGAGACGAGCTGTGGCTGTTTAAACCATTAGAAGTTTAAACCCTCTTGAGGTCAGAGAAAGAACCAGAGAAAAATCAGAGGCCTGTTTCCTCTCCACCCATGAACCCAGCAAAAATGTAAAATGTGAAGCATCTCTAAACAGCCATTTGATTAGGGTGGTTTTTTCCCCCCCTCAATGAGGCTATGATAATTACCAAATGCCTGGGAGATGGGATTTAAATACGCCAATCAGTCCATCTCAAGAGTTTAGTGGGAACAATGCGGAATGTAATTATCTTTAAGTGATAACCACTTTTGTGGGGTCACAGCCGTCCCGGAGATCGGAAGCCCAGCCGATGACCTCTCCCCAGGGTTTTTGAGCTGTTTTTCCGCTTTAAAAAATACAACAGCGATGCCAAGTAGTATCTGAACATTCCACCGGTCTGACCTTTAAAGAGAATGATTTTGAGTACTTCTGGTGATAACTCTGCCTCCGTTTCTTCCATTAACGGGGCATTTTCAGAATCAGCAGGATGAAGGAGATAACCTGTCTTCACAGAGGTGCAAACCAACTGCACCTGCAATATCGAACTAATGCCGCATTTCCTCCATCAGTGATCATTTCTTGGGTTGGAAATTGTCCAAAACCTAGAGATTCACAATCTCTCACGTTTCCCGCAGGCGGCAGGGGTGTGCAGGATGGGCCCCCGCGGTGGAGATCGGTCCGGTCCGTGACGGGACAGGATGTTATCCCAAGGGAGAGCAGAGTGCGACTCACCGTTTCCAAGAGTTCTTCTGCATGGCTGCCGGGGACTGGTGCCTAGCCAAGAGCCAAGTCTGTTGGAAGACTTAGGCTGGTACCAGACTGGGCCCAGTCTTCGCCCACTGGCTGGGGCTTTCCTGATTTTTTGCAATAGGTTTTGATAAACCTGCAACAGCAACACGGCTGGGAGACAGGGAGGGAGGTTCCTTCTTCAGCCCGTGCTACGGAAACACGTGTGTCTTGGACATTAAAAGGATGTTACTAGGCAACATGAATGAATCACATTGATAATCCATTCCATAGTAATCGCTTTTATAATTAAAGATGACTGAAATACAATAGATCCCAACACAAAGGGGGATAATGGGGGAACGGGGCCACCTCTCTGCCTTCATCAGCCCGTCTTCTTGTCTTCCTGAGGGCCCTGCACCTTCATGGGAGGGAGTCTTGAGAGGTCTGTGATTAACCACCTTCCAGGGCCGGTGGCCATGACTCTAACAGGGCCAGCACTTTCTCGATTAAGTTCTCACAAATGACAAAGCCACCAGCCCTGCTTGCGAGGCCCTCTCACAACTGAGCCGTCCGTATCTTCGATGGCATGTCAACTGTCAGATTCTCTGAGTAGCACTGGCTGGAGTCGGGGTGGCCAGCTCGTCTAATCATGAGATCAGTGTCCCCTCAAGTGAAGACCTTGAGTCACGCTGCCCTTGCCCGGTGATGGACTGAAAAACGTGTTTGTGAATTCCAGCTCCACGTATCAGGCACCTCCTGGATAATCCAGTTTCCAGAATCCCCTTCCCTTGTCTGTAGCCAGGGCCAAGAAATCATCCCTGTGTGCCCAGGAACGGTTCAGAGGTCTCATGCACTGAACTTGAACTTGGACCACCGTCAGCTGCCAAGCTATAAAAATGCCAGCAAGGGCCTTAGTTCATAATTCGATGTTGGCGAGACAAATTACCTGCCAATGGTGCATGTGCCTACCACTGCCACGCAGGAGAAGAATGTTCAATGCGGGGGTACGTGGAAACAGAGAACTCTCCCGGGAGGAAATGTTTTGCAAAATCTATTTCCTTGACAACTGTTTTCCAAGCAAATTCTAGGACTGTAGGTTGTATCCCCCCCACACACAGTTCTGAACAATTCTGGTATCAAAAAATCAACATTGTTAAATGCCCTAATGTGAAAAACAGGGATTAAAATAGAAGCAAAAAAGAAAATTAAAGCCGGGCGCGGTGGCGCACGCCTGTAATCCCAGCACTTGGGAAGCTGAGGCAGGAGGATCGCAAGTTCAAAAGCAGCCTCAGCAATGGCAAGGCACTTAGCAACTCAGTGAGACCCTGTCTCTAATAAAATACAAAAAAGGGCTGGGGATGTGGTCCAGTGGTCAAGTGCCCCTGAGTTCAATCCCCGGTACCAAAAAAAAAAAAAAAAAAAAAAAAAAAAGAAAAAAAAGAAAATTAAGCTTTTCAGAGTTGAAAACTAAAAGCTCAGGATCTGCCACCTTTTGAGGGGACAGAGGAGTGGGCAGCAGTCATGAGCAGAAGACGGGCCGTGTCAAGAGGTGCTACTAGCTGACCGTGCTGGGTCCCTCGCTCCAGCACTGGGGCCTAACCGAGTTCTCTCTGGGGAGCAGAGGCCCCCGACCACCCCTTTTCTGGGGGTTTGAAGAAGATCCAAGAACAACCCGATCAGCCACAGGACCAAATTATGTTCCTTTAAAATCACAACTTCTGATGTTCTAAGGGCAAGTTCAAGATGAAATATTCCGTCCTATTACCAGACGAGGTGTCAGGCTCATTTTCTAAGTGTTTACAGGGAGGATGATCTTGTAGACTTGGTGGGCTTCCTGGGTGTGGGCAGAACCACACCCCCAGGGGCAGGACAGACCAGTGCAAAAGGTGCTCCTCGTCTGCTAAGGGTGACCCTCCTCCCCCCACGACATCAATGGACTTATTAGCTCAGCTCTATATAGGTCATGGCAAATTAGGACACTTTTACATTCCCATCTACCCACTCGGTTCTTTTTCTTCTTTGTTTTTTCAGTGTTGGGGGTTGAACCCAGGGCTTCACCCATGCGAGGCAAGCTCTCTACCACCCAGCCCTACCTACCCGGTCGCCCTCCTGCTCATCCCCCCAACACCACACACACTGAGTGATGCCTATAAACCAAGAACGGTGCTACATCTGGGGACTGCGGAGGAACAGGACGCCTGCCTGCCGTGGGATCGTTGTTGAAAGCAGGGCTCTTGACTTGGAGTTCACAGGCGGGCTTCAGGGAGCCGTAAACTGCGTGAAACCTAAACAGGGTGCGTGTCTACTCGTGTGCACGTGTGAGCACACGTGTGCTAAGTGTCAGTCTGGGGAGAGGGCGTGTGGTTTCTACCGGATTAGCACAGGACTCTGTGACCCAAGACAGTGTGGAGACTCACACCAAAGCTCTGCTGTGGACAGCTGTGTTCTGTCACAGAGGCCTCTCTGCAGCGGAGGAGGGAAAGGAGGTAGCCCCTAGGGGCCATGCTTGGGCTGGGTCTGGACAAATGCAAAGGGGTGTGGCTTCACTTGCTGGATGCCACAGAAGAAGGCCACCTCCTTCTGGCGATGGCCTCTTGCTCCGGATGCCCTGAGACCTGCCGCCCCACCCGTTCCCCACTCCAGGATCATCCCTCCAAAGGTTGACTTACTCCACAGATTTTTCCTGGGTGCTTCCTTGTGCCAGGCCCTGTAAACAAGACAGATGTGGGTCCCTGCCCTCCTGGGCTGACATTCTCGTGACAGGCATCCATCACACACACACACACACACACACACACACACACACACACACAGATGAGTGATTACAAGCTGAAAAATAGGAAGAGAGAGAAAGGGGGAAAGAGCTACCTGTGGGAGCCCGAAGACTCCAGAGAGACAGGAAGGCTTCTGGAACATGCAAACCTCTCTGCTCACTGGCTAGCAATCTGGATCATAAACCACCCCACAAGTCTGAAAATTCCTCCAGGGCAGAGACGGCAGATCCCTCGGCTTTACAGCTCCCAGGGCTCAAAGTGCCTGGCGCGGGCTGCCTATGGGTAGGAGGAGGAGCAGGCACCTGCAGTGCCTCTTACGTTAAACTGTTCTGAACTCCTTTCAGGTGTGGGGGGCTCGTCTCCGACCTCCTTCAACCCCACACACGGACGGAGCACCACCACTGTAGCTGTTGAGGGGCAGCGGGCGCCCACTTTCCCAGACATAATGGAACTGTGCTTCTGCCCCCCCTTACTGGTCTTCTCCCCAGAACCCCCTGGATGTTCACCCCAACTTCATCTCAAGGTCCTGGCCATTCACACAGACTCTGCCCAGACCCTGCCTTCAAGCTGAGACTCATCCCCGCCGGAGTGAGGCTGAAAGATGGGACCATGGTGGGGACAGAAGCTGATTCTTAGTGGTGGTGGGGGGAGGGGGGAATCATGACACAGAGGAGTCATCTGTGCCTCCAAGAAGAGGGGCGAGGGGTTGCAGATACGTACACGGAGGTGACATAGTTATTGTCACTAGAATAGAAGTTGGATTTGTGTCTGCGTTGCTCGCTGCCCTGTCCCTGGAGCGTGTCACACAGCACACGCTGGATGCTTATCTGCTAAATAAATGTCAGTGAATGCAAGGGGACCAGGGCATGACGGCCTGAGGTCACAGCCAGAAACAAAGGCACAGGTGATGAAGTAGAGGGGACGTGTGGCAGAGCTGCACCGTGGCGAGCGGATTCATGACCCACTCTCCAAATGAGGCCCCCACACGGACACGGGTTGATACTTCACTTATTTAAATGAGCAAGACCAAAATGAAACAACAGAACCAGGCCAGACTTCATGTGCTTGTCAATGACATAAGCGACTTCTCTGCTCAATGGGGTAGTAGTTTTTGAACACCAGGAGAGTCTTTCTTCAATTTTTTTTTGGTGTGTGTGCTACGTACAATGATACACTTTTATCAACATTTTATCCATTGCTTTTTTTTTCTTTTTTTGGGGGGGTGGAGGGCACCAGGGATTGAACTCAGGGGCACCTGACCACTGAGCCACTTTTCCAGCCCTATTTTGTATTTTTTATTTAGAAACAGGGTCTTGCTGAGTTGCTTAGCATCTCCCTTTTGCTGAGGCTGGCTTTTAACTTGTGATCCTCCTGCCTCAGCCTCCTGAACCACTGGGATTACAGGAGTGCACCGCCATGCCCAGCTTATCCATTGCTTTTTAAGTTTGGACCATTATCAAAACCAAACATCAAATCTGGATTTATAGTGTTTGCCAATTTCTGTGGGGTAAATATTCCCAGCACAGCCCATTTCAAGCTACCAACACGATGTCACTGAACACAGCCAGTATATGCAGTGCTACACCATAGTGTACACACATGCAATCTATGTGTACAGATGCATTCTAAAATATAGCAAAACAATTAGGAAGGGGTGATTGTTGAGTATTGACTCCCCTTGTTTTAATGTGACTTAATGGTAAATCGATCTAATTGGTTTTAAAATAATGATCGTTTTTAACAATCAGCTCACAAAATTCCTGGCTCTCCTGAGTCAGCTCTAGCATATCACTGAGCGTAGCAGGCGCCAGTAAGGCAGGACCCCAGGAGACCCGGTGTTAAATGGACTCACCCAGGACTGTGCGATCAGAAGTTAGAAGGAAGCTATACTGATGTACAGCATGTGACTTCTGTCATTGAGGAAGTAGAGATTTCTTCTGAATTACATTTGAGGCCTCATGTTCTCCCCTTAGACTCAGGACCTCGAGGAGCCACGCTGCAGGCGTGCCGGGGCCCGCTTGGTTCCTGGAGGGACGGGCGTGCCAGGTTGTTCTTGGCCTCCGGAGGCCTGAGAGAGACCGTCCAGCTCTGCTTTTTATGGAGTGAAGCTGCGTGTGGACAGCTGGCCCAGGAGTCACACCAGCAGCTCCCAGCCGGTCCGCAGGGAGACACAGTTCAAGGTCCAGGGCGAGGGTGGGTCAGAGCCAGGGTGCTGCAGGGGTGGAGCGACGAGCTGTGCTGGCTCCGGGGGCCCGGGAGGCAAGCTTCTGGAGCCCAGCGGCCCTGGCTCTGAAGACTGCCCTGTCCCTGGCTCAGCAACAGGATGAGCCAACGCAGACCTCCCCCTACCCAAGTCCCGGCTGGGCCCACTTGTGGTTAAACTGGGGAAGAGCCCAGGTAAGTGGCTGACCTCACAGGCAGGCCCCTCCACCAGGCGCTGGGAGCCAGCGGCCTCAGCCCGGCCCCCGTGGTGGCCTCCTGCTCTTCCTAATGCTTCTGCCTGGGCAGTGGGCTCAGGCACAACGCGGGGCCTGCCGGGAAAAGTCTGGCGGAGGGAGTGCTTGTTTACGCCACTGGCCGCTGGCCTGTCCGGGCTGAAAGATGCAGACTGCAGATAACACAGCAAGCAGGACAGGCTCTGCGTGGAGTCAGAGTTGGGTGGAACGTGCAGAGACAGGAGGTGGCCTGGGGAAATGAGAGGTGCTGGCAGGGCCAGGGGCTGTGCACACTGGGAACGAGTGACTGAGCCTTGGCTGCTCCAGGCCACAGCCCAGGGCCGTCCCACTCGACAGGAGCCTGGGATCTAGGGGACACAGAGACCACGGGCACGGGAATGGGGTGTGGGTGGGGGGTGCTGTTCAGAAAACAGCAAGAACCAGGACCGGAAGGGCCCGCTAACCTCACTGCTGGTTGTGCCACCCTGGACAAGGCGCCCCCGCGAGCTCAGTCTCCTCATCTGGAAGGAAGTCAACTTCCTGTTCTAAAGATCAAAGGGGAGAATGAAAGAAGGCTCCGTGAGAGGCGACGGGCAGAGCAGGCAGGTGGCAGGAGTCAGGGGAGACGCCGGATTTTAGGAGGCTCACCCGGCCCTGGGCCACTCCCTTCCCTCCCCGTGGAGCCTCAAGCCCCTCCTCACCCTCGCGGGGACAACCCAGGGTCCCTCTCCAGGTCCTCGTCCTGGCTCTGCCACTATTGTGTAATGTCCCTGAGCCTCGGTTTCCTTGACTGTAAAACCAGGATGTCCATCTCTGTCCCCGGCTCCACGGAGACCAGGAGCAGCAGATGAGAGTGGCCACCCCCATCACCGAGTCCTGGCTTTGGACTGCCAACATCTGCGAGGCCACCCAGAGTGGGCCAGGTGCTCCCGGGGCACAGGGGGAACGGTCTCATCTCCAGACCGTCCGAGGCGGGGCGGTGGAGTGGGAGACCAGCAGGGGCCTGGCCGTGAAGCCCCTTATGTGGGTGGCCCTGACGGGGCGCCCTGCTGCGGGGGCAGGCTGTGTCCGTCCACCCACTTGCTTTCATCCCACAGCTGGTGGCGGCTAGAGATTATTTCCCTGGACCGTGGCAGGGACAAGTTACGTGGGTGCTTTCATTCCAGCGCGGGTGACAGATAAAAGGCAGCAATAACCCCGCACAAAGCCCCGGTGGTGACAGGGCAGAGCACAGGGCTCCTGCGCTCCCGGTCCCGCCTTCCTGCTCTTCTGTGGCTGCGGCTGTATCAGTCTTTCTTGAGCGTCTGTCAAAGGGCAGCCCCTGAGCCCCCAAGGGGACATAAATAGAACTGAAGTACAACAAGCTACTACATTCTCAGCACCGCAAGTGTAAGGCCCTGGTCCTGCAGGGGCGGCTGAGCAAGAGGGTATTTCTTGCTGAGGAGGAATGACAGCATAAATCGCCGTGCGAACGGTGAGTCCCCAGAGAAGCACCTGGCGTGCTGGGGAAGGAGGCGCCACCGTGCAGCCTCGGGCCGCGCTCCATGGACGAGGTGCCCCCGCCCTCCAGGCTGGCCTCGCCCCACGTCTCCCCCGCCTCTGCCACGAGGCCCCGGGAAAGGCACACGGGAGGGCAGGCTGCTGCTGCGTCTCCAAGTTCCCTGACGCCCCACAGAGGGCTCTCAGGACACTGACCCTGGCAGCCCGGTGACAGCAGGCATGACTGAGACAGGCTCTGGCGCAAAGCTGGAGGGCCCCTGACCCGCCCTCCGGCTGGACCCTAGGCCTGAGGCCTCTCCTCTGCCTGGCAAAGGCCCAGGCTGGTCCATCTCGCCGCCTCGCCTCCTCCCTGACCGGCCAACCTGAACGGATGGCAAGATGCCCGTGACCACACGGGCGTGTCTTTAATGCTCCACTCCTTCTAGTACTTCCAAATGGTCTGCTACCATCAGGCGGGCGTCCTACAGCAGAGACACGCAGAGCTGCAGAAGGGGAGGCCCCAGGAGGGATTCCACCCCCAGGCTTATTTACCCCAAATGTGAGGCTGACCCTATAAAACCCAGAATGTCAGCTAATACTTTGGTGAAGCTACTTCTGGCAAATCAGTAGCCCTGGGGAAGGACCTGTAGCCATATTATGAAATTATTTCTTTTAAAAGACACGATTTGATTTTTAGACATTGTATGAAATTGTTGTACTGTGCCCCATAAATTTGTACAAATGCGATGTCAATAAAAAATATATATTTTTAATATTTATTTATTTGCTTTAGTTGTACACAATGCGTTTATTTGTACGTGGTGCTGAGGATCGAACCCGGGCCGCGCACGTGCTAGGCGAGCGCTCTACCGCTGAGCCACAATCCCAGACCAATAAAAAAATATTTTTAAAAATAAAATGAAAAAGATACGATAATCTCAACCCAAGACCCCTATCAGCTTTGGACTGTGTGGTCCATTGGGAAACAACACCGCCCCCCCCCCCAAAAAAAGAAGCCACTGCTGAGGACCCAGAACCCGGACGGTGGCCCTCCCACCTGCAGGTCCAGGAGCTACTCCACACTGTCTGGCTCAAGGACTCAAGGACAAGACTGTCTTCTTTAATCAGACCATAACCAGAGAAATTGAGGTTCGGGGGCCAAAGTTCCTTCCCTTATGCCCTCCTGTTAACCCGGGAACGAGTCCCTGAGGGGAAGAAATTGGCATTTTCAGGAGGGTTTTTAAAAAGGAAGAGATTTTGTCCAACAGACTTTGGAGGTCAGTCCCCTGATCAGAAGCTGACAAGACACCAGGAGAGAAACCAGGAGCCGGAGACGGATGCGGGTGGAGGAGGCTCCTCTGACCAGCCCTCTCTGGCCCGCACATCGATCACCTCCCGTCCCCAAGGGCCGGAGGAAAGATCCAGGGAACAGCTTTCCATTTGTATGTGTCAAACCCGGCTCACTCCCTTGGAGCCGAGAAAAGAGATTTAAACTACAAGTGTCGGCCGGTTTCCCGGTAACTAAACGAGTCATTTGGCATTTCAAGAGCATCTGAGATGCGTAATTGCAGAGGCGAGGAGACAGGGTCACCTCTTCAGCTCACCCACACCTTCTGGAAGGGCTGATTTTGACCCTGGAGAGCAGCCTCTTCGACAGGAGGCTCCTTCCCAAGAGCGAGGGGACCCAGAGAGGGGCTGCAGAGGCGGCCGCAGCAAGGGACTAGACCTAGAGACGTGAAGAGGACTCGCCCAGGATCACGCAAGGCGTTTCTCCCTCCCTCCGGGATCTCTGGGGACGGAGCAGGCTGGAGTGCGCCGTCAGAGCTGTGTGCTGAGTTTTGCATAGTTTTAAAACAGCCCAGCTCACAGGATGGCTTGTCTCAGACCAGTGAGGCCTTGCTCTGTTGCAAGCCACTTCGATTCTGAGAGGACAGCACGTGTGCCAGTGAACTCCACGGCACTCAGGAACCTCAGAAAATTTACAGCCTCAATGGGAGCGGATTATGTTCCACGGCATCTGACATAAAGGCAGCCACCAGCAGATTAGAATAAAAGCTCGCTACACATGCCGGGCGCGGTGGCGCACGCCTGTAATCCAGCACTTAGGCTGAGGCAGGAGGATCGCGAGTTCAAAGCCAGCCTCGCTACGAGGCACTTAGCAACTCAGGAGACCCTGTCTCCAAATAAAATACCAAAAAGGGCTGGGGATATGACCCAGTGGTCGAGTGCCCCTGAGTTCATCCCCGCACCGCTCGCTACACATATAGAAAGGACCATTAGTGGGTGGGTATCACCGTCCGCTTTCCTCCGCTCAGAGTCTGGATCCAGACAGCAGTTCAATACTTGCCCCCAAATAAAGTCAGAACTGCTTTCCTTTTACACAGCCTTACCCTCTGCAAGCAGTCAGGTGCCTGGGGTCCACTAAGACAACAGTCTCTACACAAGACATCAAGCCTTTGCTAAGTCCTCATCTGTAAAGGCGTCCCCCCCCCCCCCGCCCCCAGTATTGCTGTGTACAGGAACTGGAAATTAAGGCTCAGGGCGGGTAATGGAGATAAGTGACTCCGGGTTCTTGGGCTGGAGAATACAGAGGGCTACCTATCTGGGTAATGCTGCTCCTATAACCCCAGACTCATCTCACTGTCCACCCAGGAACAGGTGGGGGCTCTCTATTGTGGCACTGTGGACATTTGGGGCTTTGCAGAGTCTGATGTTCAGTAGCTTTCCTAGCGTCCACTCTCCAGATGCCAATGGCACCCCCACTGTGACAACCCAAACTATCTCCAAACACTGGCAAAAGTCCCCTGGGAGAGGCAGAGCCCTTGAGAACCACGCGAGGAACCAGAGGGCAAGATTCAGAGAGCACTGCTCCCTGTCCTGTCCGGAGTATGCCTCACCTACTGCCCCTGGAGGGAACGGGGACGGCTCGGTGACCTCCCTCCAGGGGCGGGGCGTGGGAGAAGCCACGACTGAGCCAGACCAGCCTGATTCTGGGGAAGGAGACATCAAGACCAACACCCTCCCGGACACGGCCCCTTGCCCGGGACCCTCGCACCTGCAGGGTCCAAGAGGGTTCAGAAAAATCAGGAGTCCGTGGAGCTGCCATCAGAGTGGGGTGACAGGAGAGCCACGTAGGAGGCATGTGTGAGGGGTCCACAGAAGTCATGTCACAGGGCAGGTCATTCCCCACGCAGGCCCCTGGGGCAGCCGGGTCATGACCAGCGGCACCGGGACACTGCCAGGAGTCCCACACGGAGTGACAGCAGACACTAAGCTGTATTAAACTCCTACTATGTGCCAGGCACTCTGTGTAAACGCCAACCCCAAGGATGGTCCTGCTACCACCCATTCTGCTGGAGACCCAAGGTCTCCCCTGCCGGTCAGCGAGTGGCCCGGGCTCTGGGTGAGGCAGGGGAAAGGGCAGCGAGGCTGGCGGCAGGCGGCGGGCTCGGCCTTGGCAGAGCAGCCGTGGGCCGCGACTGCCAGTAGCTCAGCCCCGTGCCCGGGTGGGTGCTGGGGCGTCCAGCCGGAGAGGGGCAGCCAGTGCCAGCTGGAACAGGACCTGAGAACGCATTAGCACGGTCTCACTTCCCAGGAGGAGCGACTCCGCCGCTCAGAGCAGACTCCCTTGGCAGCGAGCGGGACTCGCAGGTCCCAGCGTCACTTAGAGGAGCCACTTGTTTCCCGAAAGCAACCAGGGGTGGCGGCAGCTGTCCTGAGCGCGGTTCCTGGGGCTCTGGACCTCCAGTCAGGGAGGCCTCTGCTGGGGCCATGCAGGGCCAAGGGCTCTCTGCTTAGGCCCGGGGAGAAGAGTGTCCAGGAGCGCCTCGGGGAGTGCCCAGGGCTCAGGGTCAGGTCAGCCGGTCAGACCTGGAGGACAGGAGGAGCCGCGACCAGCCCAGGCACAAAGAAAACACATTTGGTGTCGGGTGGGCACATCAGGGCCGCAAGCTAGGCCTGCCGGGTTCCCACACCCTCGCCCGAGCCTGCCCAGGTGGGTCTCAGCGGGGCAGGCAGCAGGGTCTTCCTTCCCCCTTCACCGGCACGTTGATGGGGGCCTGTGACCCCAACACGCCTCAGGTGGAGCAGGACTTGGTTACTTTTCTCAATGCCACGGCCCACCTGTCTGAGGAAATACCTGAAGAAACCCTGATCTGTGGTGTCCCCCGGGGGCACAGCCCAGGACACAGGAAGGGCCAGACGCCTCTTTGAGGAGGGTGGGTCCAGGGTGCTGGGCTGCCCTCTGCCACCAGGGAACAAGAGGTGTACCCTCCAGAGGCACGGAGTCCAGCCTTCAGGGACGCCCCAGCCCGAGGCCACACGTGTTGGACACCAGGACAGAAAACGTGCTCACGAGTGGACTGGCCTCCGAATCCCGCCTGAGAATCTGGTGAGACTCACAACTTGAACTTCAGAACCATCCGCCGAGCCCTGAAACCAGGGAGGACAGAGTGGGCCAGGACCCTGCCCAGCTCCTACCACTTGTGGGGCGTAAGCAGCCCCCAGCCGCTGTCCCCGGCCCCAGGAATGGCTTAAAGTCCAACCTGAGAGCTGGGCAAGCTCACACCAGGCAGGCTGGCTGTCTTTCTGCTCAGCTGAGCTGCTCCCCGTCAAGTCTCTAGCAAGGGCCGGTCCATCCGCTTCCCCTCTGAGAAGGAAGAAAGGAGAGGAGGAAGCTTCTAGAATTCAGCAGTGGCCACCCCCCCCCCCCCCCCCCCCCATTCTGGGTCTCCGCTGGGTGGGAATCTCTCCAGCCCCAAGCTTCCCGTCCACTTGTCCCCCAGCCTTTCTCCTAAGCCGACCCCCTCTGGCTCTCCTTGAGGGGGATCTTATTTACTGAATGAACAAGTGAAAAGAAGAGTTTAAAAATAAGTTCAGATAAGAGCAATAAAGCCTCTCTTCAGCCTTTGTCATTAAAACTGATTTGAAATAGGAGAGCCAGATTTTCCAGGTGAGAATTATAGGGTTTGTGGATTACGGAGACAACCAAGTCTCCTTTATTTTCCTTCCATAAGGACTAAATTGATATTTACTTGCATAAGCCGGGAGCAAAAAAAGGGACATCTAACTCTTTAACGGCCATTTATACATCCATGTTCGGTGGATTTATCAAAGCCTAAAACAGCAGGGAGAGAGAATTCAGAGCCTAATATAGCGAAGATAAGTTCCATATTGTCCCAAATAGGGTTAGGAGTCCTGTCTCTTGCTGGGGTGGAGACTCAGGCCTGGAGAGGCCAGAGTTAAGCAGGCAATGTCTGGCCTGGTCTCTCTGGGGAGGGGTCATGCGCTCCCAACACAGACCCTAAGATAAGCCCAGAATGACCTTGGAGCAGTGGTCAGGAGCGGTGGCGGCTTGCAGAGCTGGGGCATCCCCTGGAGGCCTCAGCGTGGGGAGCGTGCAGCACTGGTTGGGTAGAGCTGGTGAGCTCCCTTGGCTTCTTGTAAATCTTGTAAGTTCCCTGAGGTCCCCGCCCAGGCTGAGCCAGAGGCCTCATCAATCCTCTGACAGCAGAAGAAAAAACACTGGGTAAGAAATAGTGTTGAGGGGCTGGGGTCGTGGCTCAGCGGTAAAGCACTCGCCTAGCACGAGCGCAGCCTGGGTTCGATCCTCAGCACCACGTAAACATAAAAAACACATTGTGTACAACTAAGAGCAAATAAATAAATTTAAAAAAAGAAAGAAAGAAAGAAATAGTGTTGAGAACCTGATTGGTCAAAGCAAGAAGGTCACTCTTTCTTGGGGCAGAAAAGACCTGCCTCATGCCCCTGCTAACTGGAGACCCCTTCAGGGACGCAGCGCTATGGGCATGGGGGGTGTCCAGCATTTCCAGCCCCAGCTTTGAGAGTCAGAAGCTGGTTGGGACCCCACCACCTGGCTTTGGCAACTCAGCCAGGCTGGTGGCCAACGGTCTTGTTGGGAGCCAGGATAGCCCCAGACAAGACAGAACATCCTAGAATCCTCAACAAGAAAATCAACCAGGCCCCGCAGGTCACAGACATCCGACAGCACGACACTTCCACCAGACGCAGGGCAGCGGCGGAAGGGCAGCCAGGGAACAAGAGGTACCCTCCAGAGGCATGGAGTCCAGCCTGCAGGGACCCTCCAGCCCGAGGCCACATGTGTTGGACACCAGGAACAGAAAACGTGCCCACGAGTGGACTGGCCTCCGAATCCTGCCTGAGAATCTGGTGAGGGACTCACAACTTGAACTTCAGAACCGTCCGCCGAGCCCTGAAACCGGGGGAGGTCAGCGCAGCTCAGTGTAAACCAGGGGTTCCCCTCAGAAGTTGCTGGTCAAGTCCAGAGCTACAAGGACTTCTTTGCCCCCAGGGGGGATAGTCAAGAGAGCCAAGAGGAGCAGTGAGAACAGCACGGTGGAGTCCCACCGGGTCAAGCCAGGAAGACCAGAGGCCTCCCTCCAGACTCAGGTCTCTGGGGTCCCTCTCCTTTCTCCGTACTCTCTACCACCACGAGGATAGCACTCGGCGCTTCTGAAATTCAAAAAGAAATGCCTTAGAATCGGCACATTCTCTATGCCATCACATCGTGAACCTGTCACAGTTACAAAAACCGAAGCTCACCGTCTCTGGTGGAAATCACAAAGCACCTTCCGGAGACCTGTTCAGCCGGCACTTTCTGCAAAGACACGGTGCCGAGGGTTCTTCTGAGACTCGAGTGCTCGTGAGTAGCAAGAGCTAGACGGTGCGGGAAGGCGCGCTTTCTACGCTTCCAGGGGAAAACTCAAATCAAGAAGGTCTGGGCTCCGTCCTGGCACGTGCCTGGCATAAGGGTTAAGAACAATGCTTGTGAAATCGCGAAGCAAATGCAAGCGCCCCAGACCTGCACGCTGATTTGGATTCTACTGTTCCGTCGCTGACGGGAAGTAGGAGACAGGTAGTCAGGGAAGAATGACAGTTTGGGGATTAGTGTGATGACAATTAGCCAAGTTCTGCTCTGCTTCCCTTTACAAAGACAACTTCCCTTCTCCCTGCTCTTAGAATGCCATGTTAGAAGAGAGACATCTCCATGGCAACCACATACACATTTAGTGATGTGTCACTAAATTTGTGTGTGCACAAAGGCACATTAGGAGACTTTTTGAATGTGGCAAGAGAAATAGATTTTCATAATTGAATGTTGCCCTCAAGTAGAGTTTGCCATTTGCCGAGGGAAGCTGTGGCGGCGTCAGGAGAGGCTCACTGTGCTTCCTCAGAGCCCAGGCTGGACTCGGAAATCTGAGCAGAGTTCAGACGAGGGCTCATCTCTTTGGAAAGCTGCTACCCAGAAAGGGGCATGGACAGATGGGGGGCACAGCCAGGGGTCAAGATGGCCTCAGCAGACCGGGGAAAAGAGATCTATCTCACGTCCAACCAGAGCCTGGCAAGAGAGAGAGCCGGCTGCATAGGCATCAGATGTGACCCGGGTCCGTCCCTGGGCTCCTGTCCTCTGCTCTAACAGAGAGCAGGAGAAGGTTAGCGCCAGTTTCGGGGAGCTTCCCCAAGCGGAGCACACAGCGGAAAGAGCGCGGAGTCTGGAGCCAGAAGTCCCAGATGTGTGTCCTAGTTCTGTCTCTGCCTCATCAGGGAACTTTGAAAGCCACTCTTTTTCTAAGCCTCAATCTGTGAACTGGGACTATGCTTCCTGATTACCAGATGCTCCAAGGAGGCCGTGAATACAGAAGCATCAGCATTAAACTCTATCATTGCTAAACTCTAATACCGTTTATAGGGTGGCAGTGACTCGGCTCATGTGCCTCCAAGGAGGCCTGTTCCAGGTGCAGGCTGGGCTCCCAGAGCTTGGTGCAGTGACAGATGCTGCTGGGGGGGGTCACGGTGGCCTGGCTCCAGGTTTCTGCAGGAGCTGGTCGAGCAGTAGATAAGAGGCCAGCCCCGCAGCCTGTCTCAGACCCTCGGGGTCTGCTGTCAGCCCCTCAGGTCCTCCCTAGCACACACCAATCCTAGTCCTAAACCAGGCCTGGGAATCACAGTGCACAGATTCAGCTCAGACAGGTGCCTGCCAGCCCCAAATCTCTGTATTCTCTATCACTTCTTTTCCACTCAAACTAGGCCTTGGCCTCTACAGTCCTAAAGAAAAGAAGTCTCCATTAAAAAGCGAACAGAAGCAGCTCCATCTTGGCTCTTGCACCTCCAGGTGAGAGTTTCAAGTGTAGTTTGGGCCGCTTGATTCTGAGCGGAGGCCCAGATGGGAACTAGGAGTTGCCTCAGCTTCCGGGCAGGGCCTCGCGTGCAGTTAAGACCTGGTGGTGCCATCCTGAGCTCCGGGAGCTGCCCTCACCCCCGCTGGTGTCCCTTCCCTCTCCAACATTGGCCTGAGCTATTGGCCAGCGGTGGCCTCTCCTCCTGCATCTGGAGGACACTCTGCCACCCCCCGGGCTCGGGGTCCAACACCCCACGCCCGCGGTGCTGAAGGAGCCTATAATCAGCTAAAGATTGCGGTTAGCTGAGAGCCATAAAAGATGTTCTAGTTTCCACCTGATGTTGATACATTATTCAAAGAATCTTTGTATGCCCGTGAACACTGCGTGACGCACCTGTAAGCTCGAGCTGTAAGCACGTGTCCTTGTTAAAGCTATATGTATATAACTGGGTGAGGTTCGTTAGTGTGTGTGGGGAAGAAGAAGGTGGTGGTTGGAGTTAGAGCATTTGGAGTGATTGCTGGAGCTGGAGAGAGGAGAAGAATAAAAGACCTTTTTTCATTTTCATCCTGCCTCCGAATTTTCCTGTGGCATTCGCTGCTCCAAGCGACTTCCGCTTCAGGCAGCGACAGGTGGCGGCCCGTACGGGGAATTCGGCGGCAAGGTAAGAAAAAAGAAAATTTAAAAAGATGGGAGCAAATATAACAAAAAGTCGGTTTATAAAAGCCATGAATGAAATTTTTGATATTGAGAACTCAGAGGATAGTGAGAAAAGTGAACAAGAAAGCATATCCTCTGACTCAGTGGAGACCAGCAAGGAGAGTAGGAATGTAAATTCAAAAGTAAGATCTGCAAAAGCCATCAGAAGCTTAATAAAATTAGCTGAGGAGTATGTACTCTCCTTAGAAACTGAAACTCAGGATACTAGTGAAAGTAATAATAGTAACAAGGAGCCAAACCATGAAAGTACAGTCTCCTCTACTGAGCCGGTTAGGAATTATGAAGCTAGTAGTGAAGAGGAATCAAAAAGCGATTCGGAGAGCACAGTCTCCAATAAAAAGAACAAAAAGAAATTAAAAAAGAGAAAAGACCGTCAAATAGAGGAACCACTAGCGCCCTCTGCTCCTTCATGGATAGAATCCCTAACAGAAACAATAAAGAGTATGGATCAGAGTATACGTGCCCTAGAGGTAGAAATTGGCGGCCTTTCAGAGCGCTTATACGCTCTCGAACAACATAGACCGCAGGAGCACCTAGAACTGCCAGTATTTCAAAATGAACAGGGACAAAGATATCATGAGTTCCTAGACTTTAAAACAATAAAGAATTTTAAAGAGGCGGTAATGACCTATGGGCCTCAAGCTCCGTTCACATTAAGTATGATAGAGTCACTTAACACCCTAACCTTAGCCCCCTCAGATTGGAAAAGTCTATGCAGAGCGGTACTAAGTGGGGGACAATACCTAATCTGGAAAACTCAATTCCAGGAACTTTGTTCAGAAATAGCAAAGAGAAATGCTGCAGCAGGTTTCCCTCAACGCAATATAGATATGCTCACAGGGGGAGGGTGAGTTCGCCGAACTACAAAATCAGCTACAATACGATCCAGGTGTGTATGCCCAGGTACACACTGCAGCTGTAAAATAAAGGAGACAGAAATCGCACAGCTGCTCCTCATTCCCAGTCTCATAATTCTTTTAACAAAGATGCCACAAAAATAGAAATCGCGGCATTCTGTTCACTTGTCTGGACTATGGCTTTCTGGGTCCAGGGATACTGTTCACGGATGGCCTATGTGCAAATTAAAAATTCAAGGTATCGAGATGGAGGGGCTGATTGATCTGGATCAGCTGACCAAGCCTTTTAAAAATACCATGGCTCTTAATAAGCAGTTTGGGTCCCTCAGTGGCATATACAAGAAAAAGTGCAAGCGGCCCACCAATTAATTAAGAACAATTAGACGCAGGACACAGAGGCCTTCCACTCTCCCTGGATTCTCCCATATTTGTAATTAAGAAATCAGGGAAAATGGAGACTATTACAAGATCTAAGAAATTAACAAAACAATGCAAATTATGGGTACTCAACCTTGGACTTCCTAATCTGTAGCTATCAAAAAACTATTACCTTTACCTTGATTTAAAGATGTTTCTTTTCTTCCCTACATCCTCTGGCGCCCCCGGTTTGCTTTTTCAATTCCTTCTATTAATAATAATGGCCTGATAAAAGATATCAATGGATAGTATTGCCGCAGGGAAGGGCAAATAGCCCTACACTGTGCCAACTATATGTGGACCAGAGCTAAACAGCCCATTTAAAAACAAATATCAAGACCTTATGTGTCTCCACTACATTGGACGGATGTTTTATGAGCTCACCCTAATCCAAACCAAATCCTTATTTAAAATATTTAGTGAAAGAACAAAAAATCTAAAAAAAATATGGAAATATTATAGCAGAAGAAAAAGGTCAAAGCAGATCACCTTTACTATTTTTTAGGCTTTCAAAAAGCAATGGATACTTGTGGTTACACCCCCAAAAATATTCTAATAAGTAAAGAACATTTGACCGACCCTCAGATGATTTCCAAAAATTACTTGGTGACATTAATTGGGCTTCGGCCCTACACTAAGCCTCACTACTGGATAATTAAAACCCTTATTTGACAGCCTTTTCGTGGGGAACCCTAGACCCATCCTCACCATCGAACATTTAACGCCTGAGGCCAGGAGAGCTCTTAAAAGTAATGTTAGAACAGGCCATTGAAAGATCCCATTGCGATAGATTTGAGTTTGGACAACAACCACTAATATTGCTTATTATTCCTTCAGCAATTATACTCCAACAGGAGTTATTTTGGCAACAGGGTACCTATATTATGGATAAATTTGCCTGTCTCTCCTAAAAGTACAATTGAGTCGTAAACCTCCATGTAGCTAAACTTATTCTTCAAGGACGTAAAACCTCTACTTAAAAATAGTTGGAATTCATCCCGCTACTATTATTACTCCTTATTCATCGTCACTGGTTGAATATTTTGTGCTTTTCAATGATAATTGATTTGGGCTATAGCTAGATGCACTACTTCTGCAAATTTTGACAATCATATTCCTAGAATCGCCTATACTGTTCCTTTTGTATCAATTCATCCTATCATATCCCACAGGGGTAATAAAAAATCAACCCATTCCTATAGCATATTAATGTATTTACAGATGGATTCCTACTAACGGTACGCCGCTGCCGTAGTCCACTCAAAATGAAAAAAATTGATTCATATCTTATTTACCCCCCCCCCCCAACCCCCCCCCCCCCCCCCCCCCCCCCTCACAAATCAGCCCTACCAATTTAGTGGAACTTCGAAGCTATTAATAATAGCTCTGGAAAAGTTTAGAAAGAACAGCCTATGAATGATATTTGCAGACAGTCATTATAGTGTACATGCTGTCCGCAAAAAATGGAGCCAAGAAGGTCCAATAGAACCACATCCTGCCAGCTGTTAAATTTGTTTTCTCAAATCCACAATCATCCTATGCAACGAAAAGAAAACCTTTTTTTAATTTTTAGGGCAACATAAGAGCCTCCACCACTAATCTGCCCTGGTCCTCTCCATGAAGGTAATCAAAAAGCTGACGCCCTCACTAAAACAATATTGTAAATTTACTACAGTTACAAACAAGCTACTTTATCTTCATTTCCGTTCCACGGTAACAGCAACTACCTTAAGACAAAAAATTTTAAAATCACAAAAGAACAAAGCTCCGTAGGAATTGTAAACAGAAATCTCCATCTTGTGTAAAACACTTTTGCCCAATCCACATTTATGGGGTTTAACCCACGAGGTTTGATGCCCCCAACCTCATTTGTGGCAGCTGGACGTCACACATGAGCCCAAGTTTTGGAAAATTACGAATTTATTCATGTCACCCAGAGATACATGCCTCAAGGCATGATTTTTGCTTTCTTTACATTCACGGAGAAAAAGTTAAAGATACTAATTATCTCATTGTCTGCAAGCTTTTGCTTGCATTGGGCATGGCCCCAAAATGCGTTTTAAAACAAGATAAATGGCCCTGCAATATACATCCACATCCTTCACAACAATTTTGGTACAAAGTTCAATATTATCCACAAAACAGGTATCGCTTATAATCCTCAGGGACAAGGAATAATTGAAAGAGCAAATCGAACACTTAAAAATATGTTACTAAAGCAAAAGATGGACAACTGGAAAAATCCTAAGGACAGATTGGGCAGTTGCCCTGTTTACCCGAAATTTTCTTAACTTTAGATTCTAATGGACATTCGGACTGGAGATAGACACTGGAACCCACTGACCAACAACATAAACCTTTGGTTTACTGGAAGGATGTTCTCTCAGGTACATGGAAGGGTCCAGACCCAGTATTAATTTGGGGGAGAGGATCTGTTTGTGTTTTTTTTTTTTTCCAAAGCACGAATCCTCTCCAATATGGATACCATCTAGATTGATAAAGCAGGTACAAAGTCAAAGGATCAAGAAACGAAGTTATTGAGGAGTCCTAGATTGAATAAACAAGTGCAAAGGTCAAGAGGACCAAAAATGATGGTATGGAGTGATTCCCTTAATAGAGTTCTCCATTAAATTTACAACTTAAATTTCATTCTTCCCGCCGGGACAAGAAGATCTCTCTTCAGTGTATACACAATGGTATTTTTTTTTTTCTCTTTTATATATGTCTTTATGTCTGTGCATTTGTCTAAATTTCATGTTAATTGTGATGTCACAAATATGTTTATATGTGCGTCTCTTCTAGTGGTGACATCAGCAACTAATTAAGCTCTTAAAAAAAAAAAAAAAAAAAGGTAGAAAGATTCTAGATCCAAATAACAAATCACGTTTTAATTCATGTAAGCTTAGAATGTTTCTATTTTTGATAATCTATAGATAGATAGATAAATAGATCTTTATATATAATTCAGAATATTTTAAGATAATCAATTATAATGATAATCAATTTTGATTTCTAGTTGTCTCCCCGGACTTTCTCTTCAGCTGGTGAAATATGTTTAATAGTGATATAACCTGATATTTTGGTGTTCCGACAGAGGGTTCATTATTTGTTATTGAACTTCATTTTGTTTAGTAGCTGATTAATGTTGAATAATTTAAAAAGGTATAGGATTGCTGGTGTATAGAAAGACTCCGAGGATTCCAGCTAAACAAAGTATTTTTCCAAAATGCCTTGAGCTGTTCGTTATCTTTATTCAGTAGTAAACACCCTCAGTTTTCTCTTTGATTATTTCTGAATGTGAATATTTTGCCAAGCTTATGTTGTGGGAGCTTAAGCCGCAAACGCGTTTGTGTGTGAACAGAAGATCAACTTTAGATTTTCTTCTCTACATTATTCTCTTTTTTAGTTTTGACCAGCTCCCTTATTGATCTCAGTGCTTGGAATAGCACTGCCTTTTCCCTTACTACTAAGATGCTTGAGTTTTTAGGTAGCGGGCCCTGAAGATTTGCCGGTAGAAATGTACTTAGACAATAAAAAAGAATCCGGCTGCTGCGAAGGCCGTCTCCACGCGGGTCATCTGCCTTCCCAGCACGCTCCCACCAAACGGGAGGGGCTCAGGCACCTGGGGACAGGACCTGCCCTGTTCAGCAACGCTGTGACTCCAGCTGAGCTCTCAGGCCCTGTGTCCCCTCCTGGCTGACTCCTTAGGCCACAAGTCCCAGTCCAAGCCGCCCTCCACGGAGGCTCATGCCAGGTAACAGTACCTGAGTGCTGGCCAGAGGGGCTGGCATGCACAGCTGCAAAAGCCACCACCTCCCCTCACGTGCCCCCGAGAGGATGTGAAACAGTCCGGCCTCCGCGAAGAACAGCCGGCGGCTCCTCCACAGGCTAAACGCAGTCACCCAGGACCCGGCAGTCTCACTCTGGGCATGTACCCAAAAGAGCTGAAAACAGATGTCCACCCCCCCCCCCACGGCCACCCATGGCAGGATCGTCCACAGCCCAAAGGTGAAAACAGCCCAAATGTCCAGCAGCGAAGAGAGCTCGGAATAGGGCTCATCCACACGGCAGAATGTCACTCAGATGTGACGGAAATGAAACCCTCACACGCCACAGCCCTGAACATAGCATGAGGACACAGGTACCATGACCCCATTTATTAAGTAACAACCAGGACAGAAAAATCCACAGAGACCCAAAGCGGATGAGTGGCGGACGGGGCTTTGTTGGGAACAGGGAGGGACAGCTAAAGGGCATGGGTTTCCCAACTGAGGCCATGAAAAAGTTCTGGAACTAGACAATACTGACGGTCACAGAACACTGTGAGTGCACTGAACGTCACCAGATCAGACACTTCAAAATGATGGATTTCACGTGTATTTAATTAAAAAGCAAGCCAGGGCACCTCTCCCAGCAGTTTTTACAGTACTTGATGCCACCAGCCATGGAGGAGTCTGTGAAGCCCAGGACGGTGGGGAGGGGCTGGCTCTGGGCAGCCAGGTCCAGACTGGCACAGGCGGCACCACCAGCCCATGTGGAGGCAGGGAGTCAGACGCTTTTCAGCCCAGCTGGTGAGACGGCCACCAGGTCCCCAGCCAGCACAGACCCTGCAGGGACAGGCATGGAGGAAGGGGGAGGCTGAGCAACCCAACGGCAGCTGCAGAACATGGTGTCCACAGAGTCACTCTTCTGTTCCGCAGAGATAAACGAATTGACTAGCACTGTCCTTGTCTCACCTGGTACCCAGGGACGAGCAGACCTCACTTAACACTCAGACTTCAAGTCGCCCAAGCCACTAAAGACAAAGTCGAATGCTCTGGAACACAGGAGAGCCAAGGCCACTTGGGTGCTGCAGGACTGGCTGCTCTGGCGGCAGACTCCCAAGGACTTCCTTAGACAACTGCCCAGCGAGGCCTGTTCGGAGGCCCATGTGGGCCCAGGGAGCTGGGCAGCTTCTGCAGCAGTGACCTCAGGAGAAACCTGGACGGGCGGCCAGGGTGGGAGCGCACTGGGACATCCCGGAGGCAGTTTCAGCAAGGACTTTGCCTAACGACTCAGCGGTGAGGGGCTGGTTTCCAGAGGCTGAGCCATTCAAGCGGAGGGTTCCGGCCACAAGCTGAGACGGCGCCGGTATCTCTCTGGCTGCTGCCTGCTTGTGGTCGCTCGGAAAAGGCAAAATGCACCTTTGCCGACTCTACCATGCCGTCCTCTCCTCGGCAGCAAGGAAGCCAAATGCTGCCTTCCCCACGGGCGCTGCTTCTCCTTCCTACCCAGGGAGCGGCCTGGGATGCCTCAGTGTGCGGCCAGGTGGGGGACGCAGCCTCCCCTGCACAGCTAGGCTCTGCGCACTCAGCTGGGATAGAGGTAAGCCAGGTGACAGGCCAGCAGGACGGTCACGTGACCATCTCAGGGCCAGAAGCAGGGGGCTGAGGGCTCCGAGCACTTGGCTCTTCTTAGGAGAGTCCGATGTGACTCCTGACCCACCGTCGGCAAGTGACTCCACCCCGTGACAGCAGCCAGGCAGGAAAGCTCAGGAGGCTGTGACTGTGAGGACGGTCCTCAGGCAGCTGGGACAGGTGTGAGGAGCAGGGACCAGGGCAGACCCCTCGGGAGGCTGAAAGATGCTTGGCGGCCACCAGGTGCAGCAGAGTCCGGGTCAGAGGGAAGCGGAGGCTGGTCCTCTTGGTCCTCTGCCTCCCGATGCACCCGCTTCCCCAACCTCGGGTCCCTCTCCAAACCCCTGGTATTCCCAAGGGCTCTGGCCCCTCGGCCTTCCAGTCCAGGAGCTTCTCCAGGGGGTTCACGCTTGAACCCGTGGCCCCGACACGCCACACAATGACTCCTGAATCCGAGTCCTGCACCATGACCCCAACCAGCCCCAAGCCCTGTTGCCAGCCACCCCCCAGATGCATCCACCTAAATTCCACGGCATCTCATTTTTTTTTTTTTTTTTTTTTTGGGTACTGGAGATTGAACTCAGGGGCACTTGACCACTGGGCCACATCCCCAGCCCTTTTTTGTATTTTATTTAGAGACAGGGTCTCACTGAGTTGCTAAGTGCCTCGCCATTGCTGAGGCTGGCTTTGAACTCGCGATCCTCCTGCCTCAGCCTCCCAAAGTGCTGGGATTACAGGCGTGCGCCACCGCGCCCGGCTAGCATCTCATTTTTATTAAGTTCAGAATTAAACTCCTCTCTCCCTCCCAGCACTCCTCAACGACCCCACTCCTGGTGTCACCACTGCCCCAGGTAGAGCGTGGGCCATTCTACACGTCACCTCCCACACCTACGCACTCAGCTGGTGGAGTTTCACCACCCCATCTTGGACCACATCTCCCAGAAATACCCCTGTGTCCCCAAGACCCCGGCTTCCCCGGTCCTCCTTCCTGCTTTACCTGGCACCTCCCTGGTGTCGCCCTTGGCCCCCTAGCGAGATGTTGGAGCCCCGGAGGGCAGAAGCCCCCCCCCCCTTCACTCCTCCTGTCTAGGGCACTGCCTGACACACAGTAAGAACAGTCAGTCCCCTGGAAAAGTTGAACCAGCACAAAGCAGAAAAGCAGCAGGGAGGTGACAGCCTGCTCGTACGTCAGCATGACCGCATTACTCCATCAGGTCTGCTTCGGACCTGTTTGGCAACTGGTTTCTGACACAAATCAGCTCTGCAGCCTCCAGCAGGCACATGAAGGCGGTTTTTAGGACAGCGATGGTGGGGGTTGGGGGGACCGAGACCAATAGCAGCTGAAAGGAGGTGCAGCTGAGGACTGCAGAGAGGGGTGATGGGAAAGGACGGTGAGCCCGGAAAGCCCCCTGTCCCTCTCTCGCTTAGGGAACGGCCTCCACCTGGGAGGACTGACAGAGACGGACCCACGCCGAAAGGCCTCAGCACCTAATTAAACATTTCAGACTCCACCGCGCACGAGAAGGGAAACTACGTCCCCCATGGAACCCTGACAAATGAGTCGCTTCCAGTCCATCTATCACCGCAGCATCTGGGCACCTCGGGAAGACGAACATAAGACCAACACATAAACGAAAGCCAATGTGCAAACAATCGTCTCCCACACAGGCCTCCAGGAAACCACAGCTACCGCCATCTGCCAAGCTCCGTGTTCGTCACCGCCTCCTGCAGACAGCAGCCTCTGAGCAAGCTCGGTCTGTCGGGAGACAGAGCGGCGGAGGGACTCTCTTCCCCGAAGTCTCCCTCGGCACTAATGCTCTGAGGTTGAAGGTCCACCCCTTGAAGCTTGGAAGGCAGTCAATGTGGGACAGTGAGGACGTGTTTTCTATGCTGACTCAGCCAAAGAATTTGCTAGAAATAAACAGTTGGGACAGACCAAAGAAAGAGTGCAAGTTGGCCACGGCTGAGAATTCACAGGTTTCTTGCATAGACACTGAGCTCCGTGGGGGACCCTCCTGAAGCCTGGGAGAGAGGCTCCTGTGAGTCTGCAGCACGTTCTCATTTCCTGCAGCTTCTGCCAGAGGTGGTCTGCGCAGGTCGGATGGGAACAACCCAGGTCAGCCAGCACCTCGCAGAGCGGATACGATGTCAAAATCCCAGCACGCGGCTGCACCGAGCCGCGACACCTGGGACGGGCTCTGCCCTTTCACTTCTTTAATATCCCCTTTCTCCTGAGCTTCCACCAGGGATTCGATTTTATAGATAAGAGCCTGCCCTGCTGCCCTCAGGGGCTCCGTAAGCCCAGAGAGCGGCGGGCAAAGGCCACTCTGTTAACTGTAAAGCACCAGAGGCCGCCGCGGAGGGAGGGCCACGGCCTGCTGGGACACAGACTTCTGGACGAGCAAATATTTTCATTTCAGCTGTTTATGTCCTGTCTGCTTCCCCAAAAAAGATTTAGGTGGGACAAGCAAATATTTATACAGCTAAGTAATGTTTCCCTACCTCCAGGCATCTGTGCGGCAGGAAGCGACCCTGGCACGTGACAGTGCTGCTCTATAAACTGCCTTAAAGCCCAGACTCATCTGTGGCTTTCCTTTAGCTCACTGCATACCTGAGAATCCGTAGAAAGTTGACGTTTTCAGTATTTTTCTTAAAGTTTGAATAAATCCATCCACAGCTTCTCTTGATTATGGGAATGGTATGGGCTCTCTCAACTCCAGAAAACTCAGGGGTTTTCTGGGTTGTTGTTTTTTTTGGTACTGGGGATTGAACTCAGGGGCACTCGGCCACTGGGCCACATCCCCAGCCCTTTTTTGTATTTTATTAGAGACAGGGTCTCACTGAGCTGCTAGTGCCTCACCATTGCTGAGGCTGGCTTTGAACTCGTGATCCTCCTGCCTCAGCCTCCCAAGTGCTGGGATTACAGGTGTGCACCAGCGCGCCCGGCTCAGAAAACTCAGTTTTAACTGAGTCTTTCCCCAGCTTTCCTCTGACCCAATCCTGGTGCATGTCTTCACTGTAGAAGATTCCCAACCCCGCCCATAAGTGGGTAAAGGGGAATGACAGCCAGAAACGAGGAGTAGCCTGGGCCACAGCAGAGCAACCTCAGGCTCGGCAAAGCCTCGACGCACATCAGACTGCCTGGAAGCGTGTAAAATCCCACTGCTCCAACTGCACCCAGAACAATTAACTTCCTATCTGATTTCCCAGGAGGAACTTGGGCATCAGTACTTGGTGAGGTGCTCTGGGTGATTCCAGACCGCAAGAAAGGTTAGAATCCCTGTTCTCAAGATTTACCAGATCACGTACGTCACTGAATACTGACCAAGACTAGGACAATTTGTTTTTCCATTTCAAAGTGAAAACTCCTCCTCTGAATTATCATCCACCAGTCTTTGGCTGGTGTCATAGGAAGAGCACCAACCTCAGAGCAGGGGAGGAGGCCCAAACCTGCACCTCAGAATATAAACTCCCCAGGCCTGGAGCTGGTCACTCCCCGCCCCAGGTCTCCACTCGGTCAGCTGAAACCAGGATTATGGTCCATGACCTGCCTGCCTCAAGACTGCTGGGCAGATCAGCTGAACTCTTAATGGGATGCTGGGGCTCTGCACTGGTTCTCACCTACACACAGTGCTTGACCTGATCTGTCCTGGACGGAGAGGGCACCACCCCAGCCTGGCCCCACTTTCCTTCAAAGCCGACTCCCTGGGAATTCTTCTGTGTAAAACCCAGGGGGTGGTACGGAGAGCCGACACCCCCACCAACACCCCCACGGACTTCAAATTCCAGGGCTGATAGACTGGAGTCCCGTTCCCACGGTGCCAAGCCGAGGAGCACGCGGAGCTCAGGGAGTCGTATTATGCTGAAACCCCACCCCGGGGCCTGGTCACGGGAAACGTAGGATGTTTCCCTCCCTCTCTTCCATCTGGACTGACGCCACGGTGGAACCGTTCTCGGCTCCCCAAGGGTCGGCCATGAGACACAGGCCTCCTGGCATGATCACAGGGAGGCTGCCGCACGACACCACCCACCTCTGTCACTTCCCTTCTCCTAATCCCACCCCCGGGAAAGCCCAGATCTGAACCTGCTGGGAGTCTCCGGACGGAACTGCTATTTTTCTGCCAAAACGTGACCCTTTCTCTGTGAAGGTTTTCCTTCTATTATGAGGTAGCAAAACTGACTATATTTTAGAGGCTGTTCTCCAAACAAGAACCCAGTTCTGAAAGGAAGAAAGGTACACCTTCCCCCCACCACCACTGATTCTTATAATTAAGAACCCCGATGGCCACAGGGCTCTGGGTAGCACGCGACACACACGTGGAGAACGGCTTCGTGAGGCGGGAAAGGGGGAAGAGTCGCTGGCTCAGGTCAAGAGCACAAGGACGGGAAAACAAAACAGGCGCTGAGATACCTTCCAGGAAAGGAGCACCCACGTGGCAAAGTTTAGGCTTAACCCTGGGAAGCTCGTTTCAGGAACAGGGTTGGGGGAGCAACCGTAAATAAGACACATAACTTTTGTCCAATACCTTCGCTCGTGCCAAATAACAGAAATAAGATTAAAGGGGGTTTTTTGCAGTGAGGTACAACAGCGCATTCCCTGAGTGGAGAGGGGATCCCATCTCGCAGAGCACCTTGGAAATTTCTGCAGCCCTGGGTACTTAATCGCCCTCTGACATGTGAT
The DNA here is from genome assembly GCA_025594165.1 of Tamias sibiricus. NCBI lineage: Eukaryota > Metazoa > Chordata > Mammalia > Rodentia > Sciuridae > Tamias > Tamias sibiricus. Next base: position 20,710,396 of record CM046658.1, on the reverse strand, counting down.
TTACAAGCCAAGATTTAAAAGGTAGTCATTAGACTGAAGCTAAAGAGCCCAGCTTTGTGTGTGTGTGTGTGTGTGTGTGGTGCTGGGGATCAAACCCAGGGCCTTGTACATGTGAGGCAAGCATTCTACCAAATGAGCTATATCCCCAGCCCTCAGAGAAAATGTTTGACACTTTATAAAATCCTGAGAAGAAAGGCACCGTGGTGGAAGGGGCTTGGACTTCAGGGAATCCTACCATTTTTTCCCCCTCATATCTAAAAGCAGATGAGAAAAAACACACAAACAATTTGAGGTGATCAACCAGAAATAAGGAGCCCTTTTGGGAACCGCTGTCTCTATTCAGGCCATAGTTCCAACACAAAATAATATTTCATTCATCCAAGGCCAATTACAAAAAAGTAAGAGTCTTTAAATATCCACACTATGCTAGGATCTATAGGTCACGCATTTGATTCAGGAGTGTTTAGAGATCTATTCCATGTTGTGTTATTTGCATTTTATATAAATAGTAACAAGCTGGAGTCAATGGTCTCCCAGCCAACTGCAGGCTAGAAAATAACAAAATAGGGGCTAGGGTTGTGACTCAGCTAGCACGTGCGTGAGTGTGTGCTCTGCCCAGTTCAATCCTCAGCACCGCGAGAAAATAAATGCATTGTGTACAACTAAAGCAAATAAATAGTTTTAAAAAGAAAGAAAGAAAGCAACAAAATAGGTAGAGTAGGAAATAAAGCAGCCAGAGGCAGGTATTCTGACCGCTGTAAGAAGTGACAGCTGACGGCCTACTATAAAAAAGGGAGAAAAGTTCTTTCAAAGCAGAGGAATCAAGAATCTCAAAAGAGTAGCATAGGCAATATTTGCAACAGAATAAGAAAATGGCTAGATACATCAAGAGGTAGAACAATGTGACCCAACCAGGAAGCAAATCAGTCAACAGAAACAGACCAAGTGATGACAAAGAGTTGGGAAGAATAAACTTTTTTAAAAAAAGCTATTATAAATATGTTGTGGGATTTCAAGAAAACTACAGAAACAATGCCGGCGCGGTGGCGCACGCCTGTAATTTCAGCACTTGGGAGGCTGAGGCAGGAGGAGCACAAGTTCAAAGCCAGCCTCAGCAATGGCGAGGCACTTAGAAACTCAATGAGACCCTGTTTCTAAATAAAATACAAAAAAAAAAAAAAAAAGGGGGCTGGGGATGTGGCCCAGTGGTCGAGGGCCCATGAGTTCAATCCCTGGTACCACAAAAAAAGAAAAGAAAAGAAAAAAAAAAAAAAAAAACTACAGAAACAATGAATGAACACATGGTACATCTCAAGAGAAACAAAAACCTTTAAAGAGGCCCAAAGGGACATTCTAGAAGTAAAAATTACCCCCCCAAAAAAAAAAATTCACTGGGTGGGTTTAACAACAGATTTTACACTATAGACAGAAAATTCAGTGAGTTAGAAGACAGGTTTATGTAAATGAACCACGGTGAAGCACACAGAGAAAGGCTTGATTTAAAAGAAAGAGTCAGTGAATCAGTCCCCTCTAGGATGAGATCAAGCAATCTAACTTCTATGTAACTAGAGGTTTAAATGAAAAGGAGATAAACTGAATGGGGGAAAAATTTTTGAAGAAACATGGGCCAAACTTTTTTCCAAAAGGACTATTTAAAATAATGCAAAAATAATATTAATGTATTATGAATATCATGACATATGTAGAAACTAGATATGTGACAACAACAGAATGAAGATCAGGTAAGTTAAAGCATATTGTGGGCTGGGGTTCTGGCTCAGTGGCAGAGTGCTTGCCTGGCACGTATGAGGCACTGAGTTTGATCCTCAGCACCACATAAAAATAAGTAAATAAAATAAAGGTATTGTGTCCATCTACAACTAGAAAAAAATTTTTTTAAATTAAAGCATATTATAACAGCTTTGCATTACATAGAAAATGCTATATAGCTTCAAGTAGACTGTGATACAGATACTATTCAAATAAAGTAATCACTTAAAATATGTGTGCGTATGTGTGTATAGATTATAGAATTTTTTAAAGTACTTTTTTAGTTGTCAATTAACTTTCTTTTATTTATATGTGCTGAGAATTTAACCCAGTGTTTCACACATGCTAGGCAAGTGCTCTACCACTGAGCCACAACTCCAGCCCCAGATTATAGAATTTTAAATACTTGATTAATCCAAAAGAAAGCTTAAAAGAGAATAAAAGAAACAAAGGATATATAGGACTAATTACACAAACCCTTCCACGTGATAGATTTAATTCTGATATAAATCACATTAAATGTAAATGGAATAAATACTAACTAAAAGACAGAGATTGGAGCTGGGGCTGTAGTTCAGAGGTAGAGCACTTGCCTAGCATGGGTGAGGCACTGGGTTCCATCCTCACACCACATAAAAAATACATAAGTTAAAAATTGTCAGGTTGGATTTAAAAAGCAATGCCCAATTATGTCCTCTTTATAAGACATACATGGTAAGTATAAAGAAAAAGATGAATTAAACAGACAAAATAAGAAAAATTTCTTATTCCATACAAACACTAATCATATAAAGCTAAAGAGATTATATTAATCAGGTAAAATACACTTCATACAAAACTATTATCAGGGCCTAGGAATGTGGCTCAGTGGTAGAGCACTTGCCTAACATGTGTGAGGCACTGGGTTCGATTCTCAGCAGCACATGTAAATAAACAAATAAAATAAAAATCTATCAACAACTAAAAACGATTTTAAAAAGTATTATCAGAAATGAAGACATACATCTTAATGTTAAAAAAACTGATCCACTAAGAAGAAACAAGAATTAATGTGTATATATCAAATAACTGAAATATAAAATATACGAAGCAAAGACATACATCTTTTTGTTTAATTTCATTTAGAATTCCAGTTACAAATAAGATGAAAGTTTTTAAATGGATATTTTTAAAATGCTAAAAGTTGAGTCTTTAAAAATATCAATAAAATTAATTAACTAGTAGCTAAACTGTTTTTAAGAAGGACGTAGAGAAAGCAAAAACCAATATCAGGAATGAAAGAAGGAACACCACTACGGACCCCACGAAAACTCCAAAGGAAAATGGGAATCTCAGGAACAATTTTATTCCAATAAACTCCACCACATGGATGAAATACACAAATTCCTTGAAAGACAAACTAACAAAACTGACAAAAAAAATTCTGAATAGTCCCATATCTGTTACATAATTAAATTAATGGTTCACCTCCCCCATCTAGGCCTTATTGGGTTTTACTGGTGGATCTGTCAAACATTTAAGAAAGAAATAATATTAACATCCCACAAGCTCCTTCAGAAAATAGGGAAAAGAGAACACCTTTTCAGTTTATTCTGTGAAGTAAACAAAATGCTGACAGCAAAAACCACCCAAAGGCTTCACAAGAAAATGGTAGACCAACACCCCTCACAAACACAGATATGTAAAATTTTAACAAACTATTAGAAAATCAAATGTATGTTTGGTTTAGCATTCTTTTTTAAAAAAATATTTATTTATTTATTTATTTATTTGGTTTTAGTTGTATACAATGCGTTTATTTTTACGTGGTGCTGAGGGTCGAACCCGGGCACCACACATGCTAGGTGAGCGCTCTACCACTGAGCCACAACCCCAGCCCTGGTTTAGCATTCTTTTTGAGTCAATGTGACTCACCATTTTTTAAAAAAATATTTAGTTATTTGCTTTAGTTGTACACAATGCAATGCATTTATGTTTACGTGGTGCTGAGGATCGAACCCGGGCCGCGCCCGCGCTAGGCGAGCGCTCTGCCGCTGAGCCACAACCCCAGCCCTCACCATTTTTTTTAGCAATTTTTTTTATTAGAGCTTCGTGGTTATTCATAGTAATTTGGTTCATCCCAACAAACTCATACAAGCATGAAAAATTATTTCAGTTCATGTTCTCCCTTTTTGATTCACCTTATTAACAAAGTTAAAGGAAAAAAATATCTTCTTCATCTGTCAGAAAATTCATCTGGTAACATTCAATCCCATTCCTGTTAAAAACTCTCAGCAAACTAGGAATAGAAGGGAATTTCTTCAACCAGATAAAAGGCATTTACAAAAAAACATAATCTGACATCATAGCTAACGATGAAAGATTGAATGCTAACTGGGCTTGGTGGTGCATGCCTATAATCCCAGCAATTTAGGAGGCTGAGGCATGAGGATCACAAATTCGAGGCCAGCCTCAGCAACACAGTGAGTCTCTCAGCAACTTAGTGTTGCTGTCTCAAAATTTTAAAAAATAAGTAAAAAGGACTTGTGATACGGCTCAGTAGTAAAGTGCCCATGGATTTAATCCCCGGCACAAAAAAAAAAAAAAAAAAGCTTTTTCCCTTGAGAACAAAAATAAGGCAAAGATGCCAGTTCTCAGCAACACTGAACTGGAAGTCCTACTCAGTATGATGAAGCAGGAACAAGAAATAAAAGACCTACACACTGGAAAGAAAGAAGTAAAACCATTTTGACTGATAAACAACACAACTGTATATGTAACAGAACCTAAGAAATCTACCAAAAAAAAAAAAAAAATCAAATTAATTCAACAAGGTCACATGATATAAAGTCAATGTATACTTTGTATTTTTTTTCTATTATATTTCAATGAACTATCAACAAACAATTGGAAAATAAAAATTTAAAGAATATCATTTGTAACAGCATAAGACATGTAACATAGACTAGTTAATGAAAGATGATCAAGTCCTCTGTAGTGAAAACACTGGTAGGAGAAAGTAAAGAAAATCTAAACAAATAGAGAATCCACATCCAGGATCCAAAAGACCCAACACTGTTCCGTTGTTGCTGTTGCAGTGCTGCACATGAACTTGGGCCTTGCATGTGCTAGGCAAGTGCTCTACTACAGAGCCACATCCTCAGCCCCAATATCGTCAATACAGCAATTCTCTTCCATTTGATCTCCCATTTGATCCAATCAAAATTCCAGCAGGATTTTTCATAGAACCTGACAAATTTGTTCTCAAATGTCTATAGAAATACAAAGAACCTGTAATAGCCAAAGCAATTTTGAAAAAGAAGTTCAAAGACAGTGGAAACACACAGAGTTCACGGCTTGCTGTGAAGCTACAACACCAAGGTAGGATGCAATGGCATAAAGATGAATCGAAAGGCTGGCAGAGTCCAGAAACAGGCACGTGTGCAGGGGCATTTATTGCAATAAAGGCATCAAAGCGATTCAATGGAGAAAGGAAAGTTTAATCAACAAATGCTGAACAACATTTAAATGGAAAATAATCAACCTCAACCCCTGCCTCACACCACACAAAAATTAATTTGAAGTGGATGAGAGAACTAAATGTAAAAACTAAAATTACTGAGCTTCTGGACTTAAAGGAGATTATCACTGGAATAATGGTTTATGCCTGTAATCCCAGCTACTTGGGAAGCTGAGGCAGTAGGATGACAAGTTCAAAGCCAGCCTCAGCAACTTAGCAAGGCTCCAAGCAACTTAGTGAGACCCTGCATCAAAATTAAAGATATTTTTAAAAGGGCTGAGGATGTAGCTGTGGTAAAGCACCCCTGGGTTCAATCCCTAGTGGCACAAAAAATAAAAATAAAACAACAACAATAATAATAATAATAAAAGAAATAAAAGGAGATTATCTTTATGATCTTGGGGTAGTTGGATTTCTTTGTTTGGGTTTTCTGTGTGTGTGCATGAGCATACAGGCTGGGGATTGAACCCAGAGGTGCTTTACCACTGAGCTACAACCCCAGTCCTTTTTATTTTATTTTGAGACAAGTTTTCACTAAGGTGCTGAGGCTGGCCTCAAACTTGCAATCCTCCTGTCTTAGTCTTCCAAGTCATGGGATTACAAGTGTGCAAAGTGTGCACCACCACCATTCCCAGCTGTTTTTTTTTTTTTTTTTAATATATATGGATTTCTTAAAAATTTAAAATTTCTGTTTTTTTAATGACACCATTAAGAAAAGGTAAAAAACCAAACCATAATCTGGGAGTAAATATATACATAATATATAGCTGACAAAGAATGTGCATCCAAAATACATAAATGTGATGATAAACAGCCTAATTTTTTTTTTGGTACCCGGGATTGAACTCAGGGGCACTCGACCACTGGGCCACATCCCCAGCCCTTTTTTGTATTTTATTAGAGACGGGGTCTCACTGAGCTGCTAAGTGCCTCGCCATTGCTGAGGCTGGCTTTGAACTCGTGATCCTCCTGCCTCAGCCTCCCAAGTGCTGGGATTACAGGCGTGCGCCACCGCACCCAGCTAATCTTTTGATTAAAAAAAAAAAAGAAAAAGGAGGCAAAAGGTTTGAACAGACACTAGAGAGACATGCAGAAATGGCAACCACATGGCATTTGATATCAATATTTAACAGGAAACCAAACTAGAACAAAATGTTACGACGTCCCATGTAGCAGAGCTAAGCCTGATAAGAGTGAGTAAGTGTGGACAGAGCAGAACTCACACACACTGCTGGCAGGAGTACAGAGGAACCTACTTGTGCACAGTGTTTCGGTTCCTTATAAAGTGACACATGTATCTACTTTATGAACCTGGACAGTTACCATCTACCCACACAAGGACTGGTACATAAGATGTTCCCAGCAGCTGTGCTGGGAACAGCCAAACGCTAGAAACAGCCCCCAATCCAGCCACAGGTAGACAGATGAGCAAACTGCCGGAGAATCTACAGGGAACACGTGCCAAGGGTGGCAACAGGAATGAGGAGCTGACCACCACTGGAGGGATTTTTAAAACAATAGTGGAAGAAGCTTTGGGCCCCCGGGGCCATGCTGCAGGGTGGAATCCACCACAGGCCAAGCTAGCCCCTGCCCAGAGAAATCAAGACAGCAACTGGGGGGTAGATTGGGGGCAGACCATGGGGAAGGAGCAAAGGAACGTTCCGAGGGGGTGGGAGAGCGCCACATCGTGATGGCGGTATGGTTTACACGGTCTTCTACAGTTGTTAAAATTCAGCAAACTGCCGGGAGCCGTGGCGCATGCCTGTGATCTCTGCCATCTCAGCATGGGAGGCTGAGACAGGAGGAACGGGAATTCAAAGCCAGCCTCAGCAACAGCGAGGCACTAAGCAACTCAGTGCTCAGTGAGAACCTGTCTCCAAATATAATAGGGCTGGGGATGTGGCTCAGTGGCCAGTGCCTCCGAGTTCAATCCCCGGTACCAAAAAAAAAAAAAAAAAACCACCACAAAAAAACCCAACAACCAGCAAACTGTACCTGCAAGACCTGTGCCGACATCACGGGGCTGTGAAACACAGGGAGAAAACACAGAAGAACAGGCACCTGCAGGCACGCTGCTGGGATCTGCTTCCTCGAGCCCTGCGGGACAGGGCCTTCGCACAGGACCTGGTCACACAGCGGAGCGTACGGTGAGTATCAGTGGGGTCAGGTCAGCAAGAAGGGACTGTGGTAGGCACGATGCTTCAGAAGCGACAGCCACTGAAAATGGTTGCTATTTACTGAAAACTCGAGAAGGTTCGCCGGGAGAGCAGCTGACTCTCGGAAGATGCCACCTAAAAGCACAATCATTGCTCGTCTGTCAATGAGGGTACTCGTTAAAATGCCCAAGCCGCTTCTGTGACAAGTCACCACGAGCAGGACCAGACCACGCAGATGGACAACAGCAAAGGCCGCGGCCTTTAATTAAGGAAGACTCCAAGTTAACGGGACTCAGACCTCCGTGTGAGCAAGAGCTGTCCTGACCGCCTGGCCGCCGAGTCTGCGGGGCTCTCAGCCCAAATCTTAGAAAACAGCCTTCGGGGGAGAAAGCACCTGCAGCTGGGCCCCACACGTGGCCGCGGTTCCATGGCTTTTGTTCTCTTGGTGGGCTGGAGGCAGGTCTGACGTACCACAGCCTCGGCAGCATCAGCCCTGCACAGGAAGCCCAAGCTGTGCTGCCTGGATACTGAGCAGCCCCCAGAGGGGGGTGGGGGCAGAGGAGGAGGAAGCGGGAGGGGGGCTGGGGGGAGTGGATTAAGGTCCTTGAGTCCTGAGAATTCTGTGAGAACTCCAATTTGGTTCCTTACCATCATCTACCATGGAAATACAGGGCTAGGAAAATTGACCATTTCTTTCCTCCAAATGATGCAAACACTGGTGCACAAAGGCCTTGGCCCAAGGGTAGTGAGCAATCAGGAGACACGGCTCATTGCCTGAGAGCCTGGTTCTCTGGGCTGCAGGTGCACAGAACTGGAATAGTAATAACCCTCGGTCCAGGACACTGGTCCCCACTCCGTGTGTGACCCCTATTTTCAAGTAATGTAATAAATGCCACAAATTCACTCCAAGCAACTCCTCTCCTGAATTCTGCGTCCCTCGCCTCCCCTCTAAGGCTGCGCCAATTTGGCCAATGGGAGCAAGGCAGGGAGAGAGTCTCCTCAAGCCCCCAGCGCCCCCTACCACACACGCAACTCTACCCTCCCAAGCCAGTCACTGCCCACAGGCTGGCTGCCCCCCTAGGTTACCAACCAGCTTCTCTGTACCTGTCTTTACAACCTGCAAGCCTGATTTATTTTTTTTCAATAAGAGAAAAGATGTTAAGTCCCCTGGAGCCGAGTATGCCTAATATATATCACAATATTTATTTTGGGTTGGAATAATGAATCAGTCTTCCGGGAAAGCTAGAAAAAAGGAATTTCTTGAATCCGGGTGTAAATCAATCAGTCTGAAAACCACAGAGTTCTTAGCCCCCTGCTAACTGTACTGTGAAATAAGGAGCTGACTTTTAAAAGTCATCATGTGATTCGTTTCCTGCCCTCACACTGAAGACAGAGCTGGGGAGGGAGATGAGGCCTGAGAGGCAATTGACCCTGGAATGCCTAATTCCCAAAAATGATGATGGGATTAAGAAATGGAAGCAGAGAGCCAACCAGCCTGCCCCTGTTGAGCTTCAGAGCTGGAGGGACACATCCTGAGCTTTTCTCTACTGCAGCACTCCAGGAAGAAGGCGGTGGGGTGTGGCTGGGCTGAGGAGGGGTCTCCCAAGGGCCCTGTCCAGCTATTAGAGCAGTCTCCATCTATGCAAAAGGTATCAAAGAACAGCACAGGAGCCAAACTGAAGGATGGGGAGGGAAGAAAGGCTCTCCAGTGGATCTGCATCCCAGCACTCTTTGAGGGGAGACTATTTAAATCTGAGCTGTTCCTAATATTAATTATCCTGACCATCTCACAGGCTCAGATTCACATGCTACAAAGAATACAACGCCTTTTAATTTTCCTCTACCTGTCCCTGGCACCAGTGACGGTAAAACAGATATTCCAAGAAACCACACATGACTAACGAACCAGCTCCCATTGATGGGAGCAAAGATCATTCGCCAAGATGACTGACTCTGACCATCACATCTCAGAACCAGCCGTGTCCTGGAGAATCGAGGCAGCAGGCAAGGGCCGGGGCATCCCTGCCAAGCCGCAGGCAATCTGGGGCAGTGCTAGCTAGCACCCTCCAGATGCCTGCCATCCAGGCAGTGAGGATTCTGCTGGTGGGTACTACCTCTGGGCTCCCCTCAGCTCAGCCTTGACTCAGAAAACTACTGCAACTTCTAAAGGACCTCTTGGGGCACTGAGCTGCTCAGCCCCAAACCTGGCTGTGGGTCCTCCTACTCCGAGCCTCCTTACCATTCCAGGTACCCTCCCGGAGAAGACCCAGCCTCCACCATCAGCAGCCTTATCTGATGGTTTATAGATCTTTAGCCATTCGTTCAAGTGTCTGGGCTCCAACTGAATGTCAGCCCTTACTCTAGGGGCCAGGGCAGAACCATAAACAGAGCAGTGAACAGGTGGGACTGGAGAAGTTAGGAGAGTCCTCCACATGTGACCCTGGTTTTGCCATGAATACAGAGACCCAGTCATACACGGGCATCCCTCTCATCAAGGTCAGAGTTGAGAGACTTAAACTCTGGCTGGACTCTACGCAGGTCCGCTGTACACAGTGGTGCATGAGAGCCCCAGGGCCACTCCCGTGGACGGGGGAGGTGGTCAAACCCAACCCACATTCCTCTAGCCCAGCCCAGCACTCCAGAGTGAGGCTGCATCTAAGCCGAGGAAGCAGCTCCTTCTACAGTTTGTCCAAAAGCACCACGCAGGGCAGGGGCAGCCCCAGCTCCAGTTCCCTGTGCTCACTGCAGAGAGTGCCCAGGCCCTGGAACATAAAGCCCTCTTCACCAGAAGGGGCAACTGAGGTTTCCCAGATCAGCAACCAACCACCCTCAGTTGGACCCAGGACACTGTAAATTCTTTCACTGGATGTAACCTGAACAAACTACGCATTCCCAGCTCTCGTCAGGTGTGAGAAAAGCCTGAACTTGAATTTATAAGAAACCTACCTAGGGATGAAGACTCCCACTCCCTGTATGAGCCTCAGACCTGAAAGAGAAGGCGGCTAACAAGCACGCCGCCCTTTCACGTGCTGCCGGCACCATTACTCTTCCCCTTCCCAAGCTGAGAATCTGCCCAATCCCATTTCCAAAAGTTCAACATGGGTGCTAGGGATTATTCACTTGATACACAATTGAGAATCTGCTGGGAGTAGCTGTTGGGACCAAACAGTGAATGTCACTGCCATCAACACACCAGCATATTCCTGTCCCCAACCTCACAGAACTAGGACAGGCTGAGACCAGAGAAAGCTCAACTGCTCAGGAGTGCCTGACCAGACTGGCAGTCCACCCAGCTAGAAGCCCAGTGTCCATGACCAACCTATTTGCTTATACAGGAAGGTTCAGGAAGGAAAGGAGATAGCTTGCCCAAAGTCAGACAGTTGACAGTTCAGCTGAGACAACAGCTCTGGGTCGCCCTTCTTTACCACTTTGTTTTCTCCAAGGTTTAAAAAAAAAAAAAAAAAATTGTTGGGATTGGGCGTAGTTGATTCCAGTAACAAAATGTTTCCTGGTGCGTGTACACCCAGAGCCTGTAGCTCACCCATCTTATTTGCACCAGCCCTTGTCCCCACGTCTATCTCTCAAACCAGAATGTTCATAAATACAGCTTGTTGATCTAGACCTGGGTGTCCAGTTTCCATTACTCTCATTTATCACCCTCTCTGAATCTGTCTTGACATTTACTTTCACTTTAAAAACCTCATCTTCTAAGAACAGGCCCTTTTTTATCTGATCCTCGCTCCCCCTCCGCTCCCTGGGTCTAATCAATCCATGTCTGGAAATAAACAAACCAAAGATAAATGCCACTGTCCCTTTTGTGAAAACAGGCACTGTTCTGAAATGATCTACCCCTAGGCATGACACAGAGAGAAATTTAAAGGAGAGGGAAATAAAGATAGCAGCAGTCATCTGCATTGCTCACCGGGTGGGACAGCAGGGATGCAAACTCTGGGTTAACCTCTCAGCCAAAAAAACTCTGCCCCAAATTGTTCAGTCTGGGGGGGGGGGGGGGGAGATGCATGTTAAGCTCAAAAAGTCCGAAGAGACCACAGGCCTTCAAACATAATCGGAATCTATACCAGCCCCTCCCACCCTGAGGAAGCTCAGGGTCTTCAAGATAGTAAGAGAGGGCTGCTGAACCCCTGCTGCAGGGAAATGCAAACATTCCTCCAGCAACTTCCCAGGTGCAAGGAGATGCCACGGAAAACTGGCAACCAACACAAATTACCTCCCATCATATGATTTTACACCCACCTGCAAAACATAGAATCCTCACCCTTCCTACCATTCCCAGTCCCTGCCCCCAGTCATCACCCCCAGCCTCAGCTGGCAAAGGAGGCTGCCTTTACACGGAGGGACAGAATCAAGTTCCCCACTAGCCAACCTACGCCTCCTACCATGGCTCCCACCCCAGGCTTTCAGAAATGGGTCACATGCATCTCTTTCAACCAGGATAATAGTTCATTCTTAATCCGAGGCGGGAGCCTTTCAAAAACTGGGTGACAGCTCTGGACACGGCATGAGAAACTGCACACATGCAACTGGTATGTGATTCCACTGGCAGTTACTGCCCTCCGAGCAGGTCCAGGAGGGCAGAGAGAATCATGGGCTCAGAGGCAGATTTGGGAAAGGGAGCCGTGGGTCCAGGTGAACCGTGAACAGCACTGCTCCTTAACGGTGTTAACCGTGTTACTTCAAGTTCTAGCCTTTAATGAACCTGTGAGGTTTCAGCAAGGACTTGGAAACCAAGAGCTAAGGGTACACACACGCACATACCCCAAGGGCTCAACACGTTGTGGCCTCCTATTTTGACTTCACAAAATGTCCTGTGATTGCTAGTTAAGACAGTCTCAAGCTGCGTTCAGCACAGCCCTGCAGATTAAGAGCAGAGGTAAATGGGGAGAGGTGGGAACTGGGAAGGAGGACAGACCAGGTAAGGGGGGAGGGCAGGCAAGCTCTCTGCCAGCTCTGAGTAGGTCTTGGCAGGGCAGGTCCTGACCCTGGCTGCCTGCTCTCCCTCGAAATCAGGGCAGAACTGCTGACTCTCCTGCAGCCAAGCAAGAAGTCCAGGCTGGAGCAGCTCTTTCCTTCTGGGTCCACGGGGAGGGGAAAGCATCCTCTCATTTCTAGGGAGGAGACCCTGGCCCACTGCTTGCCCACGGCCCCCTCGTGGCCTGGGGGTGTCACTGCAGCCCCCTCTGCATTACTGGGCACTTGCCTCAGAAGGCTGCTCTCACAGAGCCGGAACTGACTATTTAGGCACAAGTGGCGGCTTAGCAACCATCTTCAAGGCTGTGTTTGTTTTTTTTTATTTCTTAAACTAAGACTCAGACTCAAAGCGAGCCTACTAAATCCCTCCCTGGTACAATCCCTTCAAGCCATCAGTCCAAGACCTGCCTCATTAAGCCAATAACCTCAGAGCTTCTGTAACATTACCAAGGCCTTATTGACCACTCCTTCTCTTGTCACAAGCAATTATGCATGATTGTTCCAAAGCTCGACAGAAATAGCAGAAATGCCCATCACCTCTGGTTTGTAGGGTGCTGACTAGATTACAAGATATTTGCAGAATACCATATACCCCTCAATCCTGGGTTTCCAGGCAGCAGGTCCTACAGGGGTTTAGTGAGCCAAGACTTTTTAAGACATTACAAGAAACAATGTTTCTGGTGGCTCCAGCGTCTATAAATGCAAACAGAATGTGCCCTAAGGAACCTGAGCTCCACTCTCATTAGCAACTCCAGAGGAGTGGAGCCCACCTGGACCAGGGACTGAATAAGAAGCGCCAGTCTGGGGGTTGGGAGCAGGTGCTCCAGGGTTCAGCTGCTTTCCTTCAGGGGTGGAGAGGAGTGACTGAATCCCTGATAAGAAAGTGTGCAGGGCCGAGAGAAGGTGGGAAGTTTGGGAAGAACAGAGGGGTGCCGAATGTATCTGAAAGACTTAGGGTGGACCAGGGGCCAGGAAGGGCTGGGTTCAGGAGAGATGTACGGGAGCACCAGGTCTTGTCTTTGGGGGACCGTCGCGGGCAAGGTGCTTACCTCCTTGATTTTCTCCCGCTGGGCTCGAACTGGGCTCTGTGGCTCTGTGCTCTCAGCTCTCGTCCCAAGGACCGGGTGGCGGAGGCGTCTCCGGAACGCATCGAAATCAAATCTGAACAAGGAGCCCGAGGCTGTGAGGTGGCTGTGCTCCTCGGTGGGGCGACCACGCAGCATCCACTCCTTGAGGTGCTGGGAGCGCCGCATCCACTCCCTGCGGCTGGGATTGACCCGGTTGTTGCGGGCGTCCAGGGCCGGCTCAGCCAGGGCCGGGTTGGGAGGCGGCTTCTGTTTACCGGGCGGAGAGTGTCCGGCTACTTCAGCCACCAGCTCCAAGCCGGGCTTGTGGGCCCTGGGGGCCAGAAAGAGGCGCTTGAGGCGAGAGGAGTGGGGCAGCAGGAAGAGGGCCCCGAAGCACAGGGTGACCAGGCCAGAGAGGAAGAGAAGGAAGAGGAATTTCTGCGGTAGCCGCAGCCCCCACGGGGAGGCCGGGACGAAGCCCGGCACTTTTCTCATGAGCATCGTGACCCGGCAAGGGTCTGGGGACCGTCAGCTGCGCCCGGGACCCCAGGCCCTCGGAGGGCAGGCACGTGTTGGGAAGGGGTTCGGTGCCGGGAGGCGTGCAGGGAAGCCGCCCGGGTTGGGGTTCCCGGGCAGGGATGCCAACCCTGAGTTTCGCCGCTACCGGAACTGTCCCCGAAGTTCAGGAGTTTGGAACGAGTCCTCCCGCTCCGGGGCGGGGATGCCGCGGCCTCGGCGGGGCCCGGGCTAGAGGGGCGGCACGGCTCGGGGCCCGGGCCCGCAGCGGCCAGGGCGCGCCGCAGACTTCCCTCCGGTGGCCGCACGGCCCCTCCCCGCAACGGCCGGGTTTCGGGGCCCGCGCCTTCCCGCGCTGCAGCGGCCGCCGGGCAGTCACATGCCGTCCGTGGCGCCCAGGTTGTTGGTGCGGAGGGGCGACCGCAGGCCGGGGCCAGGCGGCGTCCTGGGGGCCCGCGCCGAGCCGCCCTCAGTCCCTCGGCCTCCCTCCCGCGCTCGCCTGCGCCCAAAGTTTCAGCCTCAGAAGCAGTTTCCAGAGGGGGCCGGCTCGGGAGGCCAGGCGGTGGCCGGGCGGCGTGCGAGCGCCTTCCTAGAGCGCGCACTCCCGGCTGGATCGCGACAGCACCCTGGCTAGGCTATCCGGACACGTCCACAACTTTGCTCCGCCGCGAGCCGGGCGCCGGGGTGCGGGCAGAGGCCGAGGGGCGGGAGCGGGCACTTCCGAGCCCGAGGCGGCAGGAGGCTTCGCGAGCCCCCGGAGCACAGAGATGCCCGAGTCCGGGTCCAGCGCCGGGCGCCGTCCGCCAAGAGCCGCGGCTGGCGGCTGCAGCTGTGCCCGGGGGCGCGGGCGCTCAACCCGCCAACTCGGCGGGGCTCGGGGTTCCCGCTGGGATCACCTGTTCCCGGGCCCGGCCGGCTCCGCAGAGCGCGCAGCTCCGGCTGCGCCTCCCCCGCTGCAACTGGCGTCCTCGCAGCGGCCGCTCCAGACGGGCCGCCGCGCCGCAGGCTGAGTCGCCGCCGCCGCCGCTGCTGAGCCTGCGCCCCACACGCGCGCACACCCGCCCGGACGCCTCCGCCGCCGCCGCGGCTCGCTCGGGCTTTCACTGCGACAGCGCCCGCGGCCCCGCCTCCCGCCGGGACACGCCCTCAGGCCACGCCCTCCCGCGCGCGTCCCGCGGTCCGGCCCCTCCACCACCCCCGTCGCCACCACCCCCGTCGCCACCGCCACCAGCAGCGGCACCGCGGCCAGGCCAATGGCCTCGCGTCTGGGCGTAAGGGGTGCAGGGACTGAGCGAGAGTGGGGAGAGGGGCCCGGGCTCCAAGCCACGCCCCCTCCCTCAAAGGGCCAGCGCCGCGCACACTCCCCCAGCCCATCAGCACCAATGGTCCAGCTGCGCGGGGTTGGCGAGGGCGGGGGTGGAGAGCGCAGCGAGGTCATTGGCTGCCTCGGAGGGATCCCCGTTGGGCCACAGTCGCCCATTGGATACTGCCCTGCGTTTGCTGGACTGCGAGCGACCGAGACACCCCCTCCCCCGCCGCGCCCGCGCTGCTCTGGGTTGTGGTCCACCGGAAGGGGCAGGAGACCGGCTAGTCTGGAGGGCCATGCCCGTCGTTAGGTGACCTCTCTCACCCCCTCAGTGCCAGTCGGAATTCTCAGGGAGCTAGCCCGCTTCCTAGGGACGGCCCAGAGCCTCTCAGAGCTTCCGCTGAGCCACGCTGCTGCTGCTGCTGTGGCAGGCTGGGCCGCGGAGGGCGGCTGGAGCCCAACCAGAGAGCTGTGGCCGCGGCTGGGTCCGCCTGAGGCAGTGTTTCCACTGACCCCCGCAGACCACCGCCCTGCCTTCCTTTCCCACAGCCTGAGGCCGGAGCCTTCGGATGGGGCAGGGAGCGATGCTCACCGCAGCCTTGGGAAACAAGGAAAGAGAGCAAGCCCCGAGAATGTGCACCGAAGACCACACACACCACGTAGCATACATGCACCTAGTTGTCTACGCGTGCTTATGGGCACACGTGTGCTTCTGTGCATGGAAACCGATACACAGCAGACATGTGGACACAAACCATTTAGACACCCAAGTGATTACACCAAAGTATGCATAGACATAAGTACCTAGTTGGCATGTGGACACGCACCCACAGAGACTCAGGTAACACATCTCCAAAATCATGCACGTGTGCACACTGTCAGGCATGTATTCTCAGACACGTGTATCTCCACCGGGAGGCTCTCACATTCCTCCTTGGACTCAGCCTGTGTCTTCCCTTCCTCTTAAACCTGACCCAGGGCAAAGGAGCATTGTGCTTTGTGGGTCTTTCATGCAAAACACTTTATAGAGACAAATAACAGCAGAGGGAGAGACAAATTAAGAGGTGTAATAGGCAAGAGGGACAATATCTGCTTTCAGATGCAATTTAAAATGAAATGCAGCATTGACGAGACAGAAAATACTGCAGGGAGGCCTTTCCCGACAGAAAAGTGGCCCAGGCAGGCTCTCACCCTTAAATCTTGCTTCTTCCCTGAGGTCTACTACAGACGGGCCACTGGAACTCAGAGGTCCTCTACCTCTGGCCAAGTCACTGATGTCAGGTCTGCTCCTGATATTTAAATACTCCTGGCATGTAAATTTCTTTCAGCTGAAAATAAAAGACCGAAGATTGCTGTGGTAACAGATGCAAACATTTTGGTCACTGGAGATGAATAATCACTGCCAACCACACATATTCACCCAGTTTAAGTATAAAACACTTGAGCACAGGAGCCCAGAGGCCAGACCTGGCCTCTTCCCCGTCTCCAAAGCCCACGCTTCTCCTTGCTGGGTCCCATCCCAGGAAATGTCAGGCTAGTCCTTGGGGAAACAGGTAGGGACCCACGCATTCACTGAAGACATCCTCTGCACAGTTGCAGATGGAGCGTGGGGGAATCAGCCAGATCCCCTGTGAAGGCAGGACCCAGAGGGCGAGGTGGGAGGCAAGGCTGCTGTCTCAGAAGGAAGTGTCTGAACTGGGGGCTCACCATGGTAGTGGCACCCTGACCAGTCTCTGGCATGGTCCATGAGCCAGGGTAGGAAGAAGGTCCTCAGCAGGACTGGCGTGCCTTTCAGACTTGGGTCACAAAAACGGGAGCTCCATTTCAGACCAATGGAATGTTGGTGATGACACCAACCTGGTGATGCCATGACCTTGTAACCTCTCTAGCAAGCTCTCTGAAGCCCCAGAGGACCCCTGACCCCACACCTCTAGACATACCCCATAGGCATACCCCAGGGACATGCCCCATGGTCATACCCCATAGGTGTACCCATGGACATACCATGGCTACTCCCACTGGTTTTTTCCTACTGATGTGTCATCTTACGGACACTGAGACCCTCATGGCAGGAACAGGGGCTTGCTCACCTCTGTAACTGCCCCAAGTCTTAGCCACGATGGCCCCGTGTTGAGCAAATGAATGAATAAGGAGCAGATGTGCATTTGCAGATATGGAAACCGAGGCTGGGGAAGGGAAGGCTAGCCAACGTTTTCTATGTGCTCAGTACATACTGCTTCATTACTTTTCAGAATGATCTTATGTGGCAGATGTTATTAATAGCTCCATTTTACAATAAGAATACTTACAACTTGAGATTTGGGATTGGTTAATAAGCCTCAGTATTAGTCAAGATCCTACAGAAAAACAGAACCATTAGGATAGAGAGAGAGAGGTCATAGCAGGGGTTGACTCACGTGATTATGAGGCTGAGAGTCCCACCATCTGCCGTCTGTGAGCTGGAGACCCGGGGAGTCAGCGGTGTAGTTCTAGTCCAAGCCAGAAGGCCGAGAACCAGGTGGGCCAATGGTGTGGGCCTTGGTCTGAGTTTGAAGACCAGGGAGCAAGGGACATCCCAGCTCAGGTACCGAGCACACATCCGCCCTTGATCTGCAAAGAACCAGAAGGTTCTATTTAGGCCATCAGGGGATGGAGATGTCCACCTATGCTGGCAAAGGCAGATCTTTACTCAGTCTACCAATTCAAATGCTAATCTCTTCTGGAACATTCCCAGACACTCCCAGAAAGAATGTGTTACCAGCTCTCCGAGCATCCTTAGCCTAGTCAAGCTGACACATAAAATTAACCATCACAGTATCTTTCTCAGTTTAATTCAGAAATCCAAGTGGGACTGGAAACAAAAAAAATGAACAGCCATTTCTAAAAATCTAGACTGTCTACAAACACTGATTCAAATTTGATGGTAGACATTGCACCAGTATTGAGTTAGACACAAAGACCTGAAGAGCCTGGTCCTGTTTATTGGCTCCTTCGTCCAGGAAAGAGCTATTAATGGAACACCTACTATGTGCCAGGTACAGATGGGCTAGAAATGTGGTCAGGAATAAGGCACCCATGAAGCTACCCTGATAGGACTTGTTATCTAAAACGCAACGTGGACCAACTCAGCCCACCAGAAGGGGGACCACAAGGTACAAGCACTGTGCTAAATGCTTCCCTCAAATCCCATCCAACCCTCTCCCCCACTCTTTCAGAGGTTCTTCAGATCCCGATTCAACAGATGCAATTTAACCCAAGGCTCTGGAGTATGACATGATTTGCCCAAGGTCACACTGGGAAAATAACTTGCAAATAGGAGAAAAATACTAGGCCCACCTGATCCTAGAATCTATCCTTTTCCATTAATAATATTAATAATGACTAAGAGTAATGGGGCACTTACCCTGTGGCAGGATATTTTAAAATCATGTTATAGAAATGAATATACTTGATCCTCAAAACCACCCCATGAGACAGGTACTGTGATTTCTGACCTTTTCCAGAAGAGGAAACAAAAGCACGGAGATGTTAAGGAACTGGCCCAACATCACACAGCTGGAAAGTGGGAGATGGAAAAGTGGCAGATGTTCAGAGTCCAGAGGCCTTGGTGTCTTTCAGAGCTGACTGTTCTGCATCTTATAATGTTGTGAGAACAGGTGCTGGGAAAGAGCACTAGATTCAGGTGAGATCTTCACAGGTGTGTTGGGAGAATTCTGTGAGCTCCTTTAGTCATTCAGCAAGCATGTTAATAGTACTGCTGTGTGCCAGGCAACGTAGTGGGCTTTTAGGATACAGTGATAGGCAAAAACAGACACGTCAGCCCCATCATGAACTTCACAGTCTCATGGGGGAAATGAATCTAAACAATCCCAAAATAAATATGTTACATAAGAGAAGAGTGAGGAAGGAGAGGGAAATACTGCTTTAAAGAACATGTAACAAGGAATCTGGACCCAAGCTCCGGTTGGGTGGGAGGTAGTCTGGGAAATCGAGGTTGAGGGGACAGCATGTGCAAAGGCCTTGGGGTGAAGTGAACACAACACTTTTAAGAAGCTATCTGGGAGAGCCTGTAATCCCAGCCACTTAGGAGGCTGAGGCAAGAGGATCACAAGTTTGAGGCCAGCCTCAGCAACTTAAGCGAGACCCTGTCTCAAAATAAAAAATTGAAAGGGCTGGGGATGGAGCTCAGTGGTAGAGCACTGCTGAATCTCATCCCTAGTACTGCAAAAATAAAATAAAACAAAATAAACTAGAAGCAGCCAGTGTGTCTGGAGCAGAGGGTGGGGGTGATGGAGAAAGAGCACTGCTTGGCCAGGGAGGGGGCGGGGAGGTGTTCAGAGGGGCGTACTTTAAAAGCTACTCCAGCTACCATGAAGACCTGATGACAGGCAGGGGTGAACAAGGCAGGCGCCTTTTGAGGGTATTGTGATGCCCTGTGTTGGCTGGGACTGGGGGAGCAGGAGAGGAGCAGGACCCCCAAATCCAAACCACATTTAGAAGCCAAAAGGGACCGATGGCCTAGGCTGGGTGGCGATGGGGAGGCTGCATCTGCAGGAGCCTCAGGCCTCTGCCTTGCCTGGGGAAGCAGAACGGGGTGACTTGGGAGCTGTGGGCCAGGCTCTGAGGGACCACCTGGCTCCCCCGCACTGAGAAGACACCAGGAGACTGCGCGGGACCCTGAGGCCCAGATGGTCATTAGTCCCTTTTAGAACAGAAGATGGGAGATATAGCCAAGCTCTGTGCAAGAGATAATCATCAGGCAGCTTCCTTAATGGCCACCAGACAGATTCAGCCCCCGGCAAGAGAGACACGGTCATGACCGGGGTGTGTGTGTGGGGGGGGGGTGAGGACTTCAGATAAGAGGCCCCACAGCCCTCCCTGCCCACCCTAGCAGGCCGCAGAAACCAGGCAATGCCCCACTGTGCTGGGGCGCCGATTTCAGGGCCACAGAGCTCACACCTGCCCTTAGACTCTTGAAAGAAGACCAGGGACGTTGCCTTGAAACTCTTCTTGCCCGTGTCCCCAGCCCTGCAGCAGTGGCTGGTCAGCTGGGCCTTCGCCCTGGGTTCTGGCCAGGGAGGCCTAGTGGTTGGAGCAGGACTTCTTAGTGGGGGCAAATCTGAGCCCAGGAATCTGTGTGTGTGTGTGTGTGTGTGTGTGTGTGTGTGTGTGTGTGTGTGTTTCGGTGCCAGGGATGGAACCCAAGACCTCCCACATACCAGGCAAGTGCTGTACCCCTGAGCCCCAGCCACAGCCCCAGGGAACATGTGCCAATGCCCAGAGATGATTCCAGTGTCACAGCTGAGGGAGGAAGGCTGTGGCATTTCGGGGTTAGAAGTCGGGACCTAGTAAACATCCCAACGTGCCTGGCACAGTCCTCCACAACCATGAATAATCCAGCCCTGAACACCAACGGTGCAGAGGGTGCAGAACCTTGGTCCACGCTTTGAAGTCACAGTTTCCCAGACTCGGCCACCACCAGCAGTGACGCCTTGGGCAACTTGCTGAGCCTCTTTTTGCCCACCTGTGAAATGGGACGATCGAGGTGCCCTCCACACGGGAGTGACGAGAACCAAAGGAGCTCATTGTTATAACTGTTTCAGCACAGGGTCCAGCACCCAGTGAGCACCCCGTGAATGGGAACCCATGTCCCACAGGACAAAAGTACCAGTGCCACTTCTAGAAAGGCCTGTGGTGCTGAGCCCAGCTGGGAAAGCCCCTCCTCTCCTGGAGTTTCAGGATAATCCATCCCAATGGTTGAACCATTCTAAAAACCAGAGACAGCTGGCTTTCCGCACCCGAGGACCCCAGCTGAGGCCACTTCTACATGGGTCGATGGCTCAAGTTTCTCCTCGTTCCCACGATCCTGGGTTATGTTTAGCCCGCTGTCATGTGAGAAAGAAGTGAAATAATC
Organism: Tamias sibiricus; assembly: GCA_025594165.1. Taxonomy (NCBI): domain Eukaryota; kingdom Metazoa; phylum Chordata; class Mammalia; order Rodentia; family Sciuridae; genus Tamias; species Tamias sibiricus. The sequence continues at coordinate 20,689,179 of CM046658.1, read as the reverse complement.
CGTGCTAATGCCTCGAGGTGTGCCTCGCGTAATGCACCGACTCCACATTAGCTATTATTATTCATGGTACTAGCACTTTTTAAAAAGGGCATGTAAAATAAATATCTCTGAATCTCATAAAAGTGCATTTCTGAAAGCTCATATTAAACCTTATAAAGCTAGAAATAAAATAGCATATTTAAAAGGCAGCCCTGAAATAAGTGAGTCACCTGGCTCCGCTTGCTAAGGCCAAGGAGTTTTTGTCCATGAATTGAGGTTTCAGATGCCAGGCAGGGTCTCAAAGAGTTTTCAGCCGGGCGCGGTGGCGCACACCTGTCATCCCAGCACTTGGGAGGCTGAGGCAGGAGGATCATGAGTTCAAAGCCAGCCTCAGCAAAAGCGAGGCACTGAGCAACTCAGTGAGACCCTGTCTCTAAATAAAATAAAAAATAGGGCTGGGGATGTGGCTCAGTGGTTGAGTGCCCCTGAGTTGAATCTCAGGTACCAAAAAAAAAAAGTTTTCCACATTCCACAAATATTTGTTGTGCCTCAGACATAATTTTTTAAAATTTTAAATGCACCCTAATATTTTTTTAATTTTTTAAAATGTTGATGGACCTTTATTTTATTCATTTATTTATATGTGGTGCTGAGAATTGAACCCAGGGCCTCACACATGCTAGGCAAGTGCTGTACCACTGAGCCACAACCCCAGCCCCTGCACCCTAATATTTAAATTTTAAGTTAAGCAATTTTAGACACACCATAATTCCTATTTTACTCCGTTCTACTTTTTCTATTGTTAGATATCTTTTTCTTTTTTTCGATGCTGAGGATTGAACCCTGAACCACGAGCATGTGAGGCAAATGCTGTACCACGCGGCTAGGTCCCAGCCTCTATTATTATATTCTATGTCTTGTAAAGCCAAGAAAATCCGGACCAAGCTAGTCCTCCGCCCTGAGTCCTGCACACAGTGGGGTTGCTCCGCCCCCTTGTGGTTGAGTGGAGCCATGTGACTAGGTCTGGCCAATGACAGGTGAGCAGACATGACAGGTGTCACTTTTAGGCCAGAGCATTTCATTGCTGGTGCCATATTCCCAGATCTATGGCTTTTCCACCATAGGGGTGACCAAAAGTGGCCAAGGTGGCAGCTGCTCCATCAGCCAGGGTCCCCGCGTGACCCTGATGAGAGAATTTTCCATAGTGCACTGGCTGCGTCCGCGGGGAACCTAAATCAGAGTTTAACTTGTGCTCTGTCGAGCCATTGAGTTTTTAACTTTTAAGATGTTTTTTTTTTTTTTCCAAAAAGTAGACTTAATTTCAATACTATTTTATTTAACTCAATGTATCCGAAATATTATTTCGATCATTATTTTAAAAAGCGTCAACGAGATAGGTAACGTTCCTTTTCTGCACACCCAGTCTTCATAACCTAGGGTGTATTTTACATTTACAGCTCATCTCAGTTCAAACTAGCCTTTTTGAAGGGCACCACAGCCCCTTGTGGCTGGCGGCTGCTGGACAGGACCGTGATGGCTAATGACCCTCAGTCTGAAACTGTTCTAAGGCATCCTAGACAAATTCATCTTCGTGACATATTTTCTATTTTGTCTTTTTTCTTTTTTTCATGGTGCTGGGGGTTGACCCCAGAGCCCTATGCATGCCAGGCAAGCTCTCTACCAAATGAGCTATGTCCCCAGCCCTATTGTGTCATTTCTTGAGTGTGCTCTTGGTTTGTTTCCCCCGGTTTTTAAAGAAATCATGGTAAAATACACATACCATAAAATTTGTCATCTTATCCATTTTTAAGTGTATGGGGTCAGTGTTCCTAGACACAGGCATAATTAGGACAGGAAATCCAAGGGTCTCCTGAGATGGGCTGTGCCAAGATTTCAGATCCTTTTCCCCTTGTTTAGTCTGCTGTGGGGACTTCGCTTCCTGCCACTTCCCGCCCTTTGGCTAATCCGCCCTCTACTCTCCCTAAAGACCAAAGAGAGAAAAGAAAAGAAAAATGAATAAAGTAGGCCTGTTAAGAGGCCTGAGTTGAAAGTAAAGAGAAAACCGTGGCTACAGTGTTTAAGATGGGCAGCATTCCAAGAGGGGGGAGTCCCTGACCCCCAGGTGGGGAAGGGAGGGGGGGTGGCGCTTTCTTCTCCACAGGTGTGAACCACAGCCTTGGAGATCAGAAGGGATGGGGCAGGGGAGGGGTGATGGAGATTGATCTCCTGCCTGAGCGGGGAGAGATGTGTTTTTGACTGTGGATGTTGGTTTGGGACCCTGGGGTTGAGGATCAAGGGTTGCAGGTATCATTACATTTTTTTTTTTCAGATTCTTTTATCAATTTTATGTTGTCATTTGTTGAGTTGCTTCTTGTTTTTTCACTTTTCGAAGACATTGTGGTAAGACATACATAACATAAACTGTATCATCTTGACCACTTTTCCTTTTTTTAAATATTTATTTATTTGCTTTAGTTGTACACAATTCGTTTATTTGTACGTGGTGCTGAGGATTGAACCCAGGCCATGCACGTTCTAGGCGAGCACTCTACCGCTGAGCCACAACCCCAGCCCCACTTTTCCTTTTTTAAGCGTATGGTTCAGTGTTAGTAGATACATCCATAAAGTAGCATAGCCATTCATTTCCATAACTCACTCCTTTTTTATTTATTTACTTTTTTAACAGGGGCACTTGACCATGAGCCACATCCCCAGCTGTTTTTATTTTTTATTTAGAGACAGGGTCTCACTAAGTTGCCTAGGGCATCCCTAAGTTGCTGAGGCTAGCCTTAAACTCCCGATCCTCGTGCCTCAGCCTCCCAAGCTGCTGGAATTACAGACACGTGTCACTACAACCCCAGCATCTCCACATCCTTCCCTCTCCCCCAGACCCCCTTAACCACTATTGTACTTTCTATTTCTGAGTTGAATTTCTTTAAGTACCTTGTGTACGTGAAATCATATAGTATTTGTCTTTCTGTGAGTGGCTTATTTTATCCAGCTTAATGTCCTCAGGGTTTATCCATGTTGTAGTGTGTGACAGAATTTTTTTTTCTTTTAAAAGCTGAATAATATTCCATCATGTGCACCTTGGCTCTGCTTACTGGTGGGTTCTGAATCTACAGATCCAACCAACCAAAGATTGAAAACATATGGGGGGGGGGAATGCATCTGTGCTAAATACAGACAGAATTTTCTCCTGTCATTATTCTCTAAACAAATATGCATAGCAACTATTTACACAGTAATATATTGTATTAGGTATTATATGAAATCTAGGGCTGGGGTTGTGGCTCAGCAGTAGAGCGCTCGCCTCACACATGCGCGGCCCAGGTTCGATCCTCAGCACCACGTAAACATAAATGCATTGCATTGTGTACAACTAAAGTAAATAAATAAATATTTAAAAAAAAAAGAAATCTAGAAATGATTTAAATCATCCAGGAGGGTGTGTGCATATTATGTGCAAATACTAAACATCAAGGACTTGAGCATTCACAGATTTTGATCTCTGAGGAGGGTCCTGGAATGAGTCCCTGAGGATACCAAGGGTGTCCTGCATACACCACATTTTTTTTTTTTTTTTTTTTTTTTTTGTGTACCATTGAACCAGGGGCATCGACCACTGGGTCACACCCCAGCCCTTTTTTGTATTTTATTTAGAGACAGGGTCTCACTGAGTTGCTAAGCTTGCCATTGTGAGGCTGGCTTTGAACTCGCGATCCTGCCTCAGCCTCCCAAAGTGCTGGGATTACAGGCGTGCACCACCGCGCCCGGCTTGCATACACCACATTTTGTTTGTCTATACCCATCCGTGAATACTTCCACACTTCAGCTATTGTGAATAATGCTGCTCTGAATATGGCTGTTGCTATAACTGAATACCAGACAGTACTATTTATAAAGAATAAAGGTTTTTCCAGCTCATGGTTGCATAGGCTAGGAGATAAAAGGGCCACATATAATAAAGGTTTTCTCTGGAGGGGACTCTACCGAGTCCCAAGGTAGTGCAGGAGGGCATCACATGTGAAGTAGAAGGTCCTAGATTAGCCTTCTCCTTCTCTTCTAAAGCCAGTCCCACCGCCCTGATGGCCTCATTTAACCTAATTACCTCCCAAAGGTCCCGCCTGCAAACACCACAGTCGGATTGAGTCTCCACCATCTCCATGCTCTGCCCTGGAGATTAAATTTCAACATGAATTTGGGTGACAGATGCTCAAACCATAGCAGCACCCCAGCGTTGATTCCTTTCTAATTAACTTGTTATTGTTCGTGTTGTTCAAATGGGATTATTGTGCACTCCCTGCTTAGGAAAGGGGCTTCTTCAATTTTCCAATGTGTCAGGAGCATTTTTCCATGAAATTAAATATTCTTCTACCTCATTATTCTGAGCCGCCAAGTGTTTTTTTATAATGGAGGGACCGTAATTTGTTTACCCAGCCCACCTCCGTAGGACGTGAACGTGCGCCCCGATCGTTAAGTACATTGGACAAAGGGTTCCACCCTCTCCGAATGCCCCAGCATGGGGAGGAGTGGCACCCCAAGGCACCCTCCTGACCCGGGGCTGCACCACACGAGACGCATCTGCATGGAGGGAGGAGAGTGGAGCCCTCTCTGGGCACCACCGGGAGAGCTGTTGGAGAGGGACGCAGGCTGTGGTGGCTCCGGGTCCTCTTCAGAAGCCTCTCTGAGCCTCAGTATCCTTTTTGGGAACTGAGGAGAATTGGGCCCCTTGGTATTTATTTATTTAGATTTGACCAGAAAAAATACACGTGCACCCATCTCAGGTGACATGATGTATGACGCATCTATCAAGATGGTTTCATGGTTAGATGAGATCAATTTATATGTGTTCCCTCGTGCGTGCGTGCGTGTGTGCGTGTGCGTGCGTGTGTATTGACACTCTGTTCTCCTAGCAGTTTTCAAGTGCATAATATATTGTCACTAACAAGAGTGACCACGCAGTACAACAGAGCTCCTGAACTCATCCTTTCTAACTGAAATTTCACACCCTTGACCCCCCCACCACCCCACCCCCATCTCCCCAGCCCTGCCCCCTCCGCCCCAGGCGGCCTCCCTCTACTCTCTGCCTCTGTGAGCCCCACTTCTAGATTCTATGTGTAAGTGCGGTCCCCCCACCCCCCGACCCCGTGTATTGCCCTTCTGGCCTGGCTTATTTTACTTAACATGGTGCCTCCAGGTTCGTCCGCATCGCGGTAGTGACAGGACTTCTGTCTTGCTTAAGGTGGATGGTGTGGCTTCCTAGACACAGACCACACTTTCTCCGTCCTTGCATCGGCTGATGGACCCTGTCAGCTGATTCCACAGCTTGGCCACGCGATGGGCACTGTGATGGCTGTGGGTGTGCAGAAATCTCTTCCACATGTTGGCTTTGTTTCCTTTGGGCATCTACCCAGTAGTGAGACTGCTGGATCATACAGTGCTTCAGTTTTTTATTTTGGGGGGAATCCCTCTGCTTTTTCTTTTATTTATTTATTTGGTACTGGGGATTGAACTCAGGGGCTCTCAACCACTGGGCCACATCCCCAGCTCTTTTTTGTATTTTATTAGAGACAGGGTCTCACCGAGTTGCTAAGTGCCTCCCCATTGCTGAGGCTGGCTTTGAACTCGCGAACCTCCTGCCTCAGCCTCCCAAATGCTGGGATTACAGGCGTGTGCCACCGTGCCCCACTCCCTGCTGTTTTATACAATGGCCATGGTGCTGATTTAGACCGCCACCAACCCTGTGGTCAAGTCCCCTTTCTCCCACATCCTCACCAACACGTGCTGTCTGCATCTGTTGAATGACGGTCCTTCTAAGATTCACAAGTTGGCATTATGGTGGATTCCACTTGAAGTTCTGATGACCACGATGTTGAGCATCTTTTCCTGTCTGTCTGTTTTTTGCGTCTTCTCATGAGAAATTCTTATGCAGGTCTCTGCCTGTGGGTTTTTTTTTTTTTTTTTTTTTTTTTTTAGTTGTACACATTGCTTTCACGTTTATGTGGTACTGAGGATCGAACCTGGGCCGCGCACATGCGAGGTGAGCGCTCTACCGCTGAGCCACAACTCCAGCCCCATCTGCCTGTGTTTTAATTGGGTCGTTTGTTTTCTTGCTGTGAAGTCGAGTTCCTTATATATTTTGGACATTAACCCCTTATCAGATGTAAACCTTGGTTTCCTCATTGTTTTCTGTCATTCCATAGGTTGTCTCTTCCCTCTGTTGATCATTTTCTCTGCTATGCAGAAGCATTTTAATTTCATGTAATTCCACATGTTTATTTTTTCTTTCATGCCTGTGTTTTCAAGGACATATCCCCCCCAAAAAATCATTGTGCATACCGATGTCAAGGAGCCTCCCCTCTGGGTTTTCTTCTAGTAGTTTTATAGTTTAAGGTTGTTTTCTGTTGACTTGGGTGTACAATAAGAGTCCAGTTTCAGTCTTTTGCAGTAGGTGTCCAGTTTTCCCAACACTATTTATCGTGCCCTTGGCTCTTGGCGTTGCTGAAGGTTAAATCAGACTGTGAATTCTGGTTAAATAGAACAGACTTACAGCTCTGCTCCCTCCTGACACTCCACTAACACGAGGGCAAAGGGATTATTTTTGAATGCATAAAACCACAAGACTAATCAGCACAGAAGAGGAGATAACATAAATTTGAAGACAGAAAAGCAGAACGATGGGCTGCGACTTAGTGGAACTAAGAACCCTGAGCCCCTAAAATACCAGTGAGGGAAGCTGGAAACACACTGACATCTTGCCTCGGACCCCCCAAAAGGCTCGGTGATCACCTTCAGGGACCAGGGTGAGGATGTGGTAATGCACGTCTGTAACGCCAGTGACTGGGGAGGCCGAGACCGGAGGATCGCAAGTGCGAGGCCAGCGTGGGCCACTTAGAAGACCCAGTCTGAAAAGGCACAATAAAAGGCTGTGGATGTAGCTCAGTGGTCGAGTGTCTCTGAGCTCAATCCCCAGTTCCGGAAACAGCGAGAAAGAGACCAGGCGAGGAGAAGCTAAGAGCAGGAGCGTGCTGCCCTCCCCTTCCTGGCTCTGTGTCCCCGTCCTGCTTCCAGGTGGAAGATGCGGGTCAGGGCTGGGGACAGATGTGAGAGGCCATCCCTCCTGTGGGCCTGCGTGGCCTGCTCTGTGCCTGGCACTCTGGTGGCCCCGGTGTGAAGAGGGAAGGGGGTGGGCTCAGGGGACAGTGGGAGCAGGTCTGTCCCAGGACGTGGCCTGATATGGGGACACGCACGGGGCACCGGGCACTGGGCGGGGGTCTGGAGGCTGCTCCAGGACATCGGCTCTGACCCCCACACCAAGGCAGCGACTCGGAGCTGACAGAGGCCTTCCCCGCAGGCGCGCCCCAGCGCTGACCACTGCCTCCTCCGCGGCCTGCTCCCCGGGGCTGCCCATTCCCCCCCACCCCGGGCGGACGCTGCCCTTCCAGGCCCTCCTGGCTGGGGCAAGTGCAGAGTCCTGGCCAGCGGCACCCCGCGGGGTCTCCCTGCGTGCACAGGCCCTTCCAGAAGCCCCACTGCTCCGGCCCTCTGGAACCTCCCGCTGCCCAGCGCTGTCACATCAAGGGCTGAGGCGGGCGCCCTCCCAACCGTCTGAGAAGAAGCCAGCTGCCAGGGGTCAAAGGGCAGGAGCTCTGACGGTGGAAGCCTAGGTTGCTGGACCTGGCGTCTCCCCGGCAGTGGTCAGCTCCCCCTGCCGGTGATGTCCACTGTCCCAAGGGAGAACAGGGAGGGGGTGTCCCTGCACTATTGGCCTCCTGGAGTCAAACACCTTCAGCAGAAGCAAGTGTCCCCAGGGGACAAGAGCCAAATTATTTTGGGGTCATGTCCTCTGCCCTGAGGGTGGCCAGATTTAACAAATAAAACTACTGGACAAGATGTCAGAGAAGCATCAGATAATTTTGACTCTGAAGTAAGTACCGCGGGATGTCTGGAGACATGTATACATATACTCACAGATTTCTCATTATTTGACTGAAATTAAAATTTAACTGGGTTTCCTTATATTTGACAGCTCTGCCTGCTGCTGACCATGCCACACACCGGGCCTCACTGAAAGAGGGATTTGGCTCAGTTTTGAGCTAGGTGTGAAATCGGAATGTTATATCTCACCAGGCCAGAGTGGACGTTCTAGTTACTGCAGGTGAGTTTTAATTACTGAAATGAAACTGCTTACTTCAACCAAGAGGGACCAGAAACTCGGAGATCTGCCTGAATTATCGATTGGCGTCAAAGAAGGCAAAACCTGCCCCTCTGCAGAGCCAGTCTGCGGATGGCGGAAGAAAATAAGGTTGTTTCCTATCAATTTCAACCTGTTCCATTCATTCAGTCAACGACTATTTATTCCAAGCCTACTGCTTGCCAGGCACAGCTCCACAAGCCCATGAGATGATTAGTATCATTCTTCTTACCGTCCTTATTAGATGGAAGAGAAAAACCGAGGCACAGAGAAGTTAGGTGAATCGCCCAAGGTGACACAGCAGGTAGATGGTGCACACGTCTGACACCTGTGCCCTCGATCTTACCCTGCCGCGCGACTCTGTGGAGGTACCGGTACCGGGCAGAGAGCGGGAGGAGCGACCAGACGGGGCTCACACAGAGAGCTGCAGCCCCCGCCATCACCCCTGACGAGCTTCTTCTCTCCTAAGATCTCTGAGCCATCTTTTTCTTGGGGGAGGGTACTGGGGATTAAACTCAGGGGCACTCGACCACTGGGCCACATCCCCAGCTCTTTTTTGTATTTTATTAGAGACAGGGTCTCACTGAGTTGCTAGGTGCCTCACCATTGCTGAGGCTGGCTTTGAACTTGTGATCCTCCTGCCTCGGCCTCCCAAGTGCTGGGATCACAAGCGTGCGCCACGGCGCCCGGCTCTGAGCCATCTTGTTTCCCCCCCTTTCCACCCCGCCTTGGCTTCTCATCAGCAGTGACCTCTAGGCTGGTCCGTCTCTCTGGCTCCTCCACAGTCTGTTACCCGCTCAGCAGACAGCATGACTCAGGTGAATGTCGCCTCTCTGCCTCACGCAGCCCTGAGGAGGACCACAGACTCCTGGATTGGCCCCCACCCCACCTACCCCTGTGGACCTCGCTCCCCCAGCTCCTCTCCCCACCTCGGCCGTGCTTTGGTGAGCTTTGGCTGTGTAATGGATTATTCATGCCTGGGAACAAGTGCGTGGCTACCTCTGGGGGTTGGTTCTCAGGGTGGCTGGGCTCAGCTGTGGGGTCTTCTGGGGCTGCAGGCATCTGGGGGCTGGTGGCACCTTCCCATGTGGCGCCCTCTCCTGGCGCCCAGTGGCGGAGGCTGGCCTGTGCCTGGGAGTCCAACGGGGCAAGCTGCAGCACCCACCTGTGGCTTCTCCGCGTGCCGCCCTCTATCAGGACAACTGGGAGTGAGCATCCGGTGAGTATAAAGCAGGCACGGCGAGCATTTCACCTGTGGGGAGATGGTGTGGCCTGGTGGGAGCCCATGGCCCAGCAGAGCCGCTCATATCATGGCCAGGAAGCAAGAAAGCAGAAGAGGAAGAGACCGGGTCCCACAACCCTGATGACCTAAAGCCCCCCGCCAGGCCCCACCTCCTAAAGCTCCACCCCCTCCCAGTAGCCAAGTCGTCACCAAAGACCACTGGGGGACACTCAGCATCCAAACTACAGCAGGACCCAAGTCACATCTGTACCCTGGCTTCAGAAATGTCTGGGTTTTTGCTCTATCAGGAAGGCACTTTGGAAAGAGCAAGTCCAGCTGCAATATCTCCACAGTCCCTGGCCTTCTTCTAGTCCCTAGTAATTGTTCTGCTTCCTGTTGCTGTGACAGGGCCTTTGCACATGCTGTTCCCCCTCCTGCAATTCTCTTCCCTCCCTGTTACCCTCTTCTTTTGGATCCCAGCAGAGTACCTTTTCTGACCTTTCTCTTTTCCTTTTTTCTTTTCATCCTGAGGATTGAACCCAGGGGCACTCTACCATTGAGCTACATCCCTAGGACTTTTTTTTTTTTAAACTTTGAGACAGAGTCTCACCAAGTTGCCCAGGCTGGCATTGAACTTGCAATTCCCCTGCCTCAGCCTCCTAAATTACTAGGATTACAGGCACATGCCATCACACCTGGCCGTTTGTCATTATTTTACATCTCCATTCTACAGATGAGGAAGCTGAGGCCCAGAGAGGTTAAGTGATTTGCTCTAGAGCACACAGGAAGCAGTACAGTTGGGATTTGAATCCTTGTGACTAACTCCAGAGCCTGCAAGTTCACCTGTGTTAAAAGGCCAGGGCAGGGCATTAAGCCGCCCTGAAAATAAACAAACAACACATCAAAAAATGCTGGCTAGCCCCCAAAACTCAGGATGATGGGAAGTGGAGGAGAAAGCTCTCGGGGCAAGGCTGAATGCCGGGTCCTGCGCTTAGCCATGGCTCTACAATACATCAGTGGTCTGCGTTTCCAACAGCTGAGCCAGAGGGGCCCAGGAGCCCAGGGCGGGCACTCTGCATCAGGGGTGGAGAGGGACGCGCGAGCGCCCAGGAGAGGAAGCCCTGTGTCGCCGGAGAGGGCCTACTCTTTTCAGCGGCAAATCTGCATCCCAGCCGACAAAGCACGCTCAGCTCTCTGACTTACGCAGGCAGACTTTTGCAGGACAGACGGGAGCCATCACAAGGCAGGGACTCTGGTGCAGTGGTCACCGTGCCTGCCTTCCCTCCACAGCCAGGGCCAGGGAGGGGAGCCCAGGACCCAGAGGATCACATGGGATTAAAATTTTGATTATAAAAGCGCAATATCGCCTCAGTTCACAAACAGAGAATGGGCTCACCGGCCCTCTCTAAGCGAGGCCTGAGAGTTCCTGGGACAGAGCATTAGTGGTCCCTCCTTCCTGGCCACTGTGACCCAGGCCCCTCAAAGTCCAGCCGATGCTCAACAAAGGGACAAGACCAGGAGACCTGGGCGGGTGGCCCGGTCCTGACTGACACTTCCTTGCTGCGTGACCTCGGCGGGAAACTCCCCCTCCCCGAACCTGCCGGACTGTACATACAAGCAGACGTTGTGTGAGAACAAAGGTTTTGATTGATTTATTTTTCTCTCTGCAGCAGGACCCTTTGTTCAAAAGAACCGTATGTAGCCCTGTCCTCTGGTTGGCCAGGGAGGCGGGCATGGCTGTCCCACCCCGGCCAGGCCCATCTTGAGTGGAGCACGGCTGAATCAGATGACACCTGTGGACACTCGAGGCCCTGCCAGTTCAGAAACCCTTGAGTAGTTGAGGGAACAGGAGGATTCGGCTCAGGAAAGAAAGTCTGTGGATCCTGTGACCGAAACTGTTCTGCCTGCTCCGGACCTTTGTGTTCCCATCTAGAAACAGAAGGCCGCGGCCTCGGTGGTCTCTGCCATCCCTTTCAGCTTTGAAAATCTAGGGACTTTTGGGAGGCTGAGGCAGGAGGATGACAAGTTCAAGGTCAGCCTCAGTAACTTAATGATGCCCTAAGTAACTTAGTGAGACCCTGTCTCTAAATAAAAAATCTAAAAAAAAAAAAACTGGGGCTGTGGCTCAGCGGTAAAGTGCCCCTGAGTTTGATCTCTAGTACCAAAAATAAAAAGAAAATCTAGGACTCTGCCCTGGTAAGATTACGGGGAAATAAGACCCACAGTGTGGAGAATATGGGGGGTGGGGTGATTAGGCACAGCAAGGTGATTCTCAGAGGTTCCGTTCAGGGACAACCCGGGGGGCAACTCAGGGGACTGGATCTTGTGAATGGTAATGAGCCTCCAAATCAGAAATCAATGAAAGAGGTTGTGGCTATGTTTCTGTTTGTGGCTTTTTTTTTTTTTTTTTTTTTTTTTTTTTTTTTTTTTTTTGGTACCAGGGATTGAACTCAGGGGCACTCGACCACTGGGTCACATCCCCAGCCCTTTTTTGTATTTTATTAGAGACAGGGTCTCACTGAGTTGCTAAGTGCCTTGCCATTGCTGAGGCTGGCTTTGACCTCATGATCCTCCTGCCTCAGCCTCCCAAGTGCTGGGATTACAGGCGTGAGCCACCGCGCCTGGCCGAATGTGGGATTCTAACTGTGGAATGAATGGTTGGACACATGGGTGGGAGCCCGGGTGGCGGGTGGCTGGAGAGATGGATGGTGGCCAGGTAGGGAGATGGGGAAGGTCGGGGACATTCAGGAGGGCGTTAGATGGGCAGAGGTACACGTTTGGCAGACAAGCATCTGAGGGGGCAAGCGAGTGGTCAGTAAGTGAATTTGGGATGAGCAACTAAGAAGGACAAGCGGGCATGGCCAGGCAGGGAGGTGGGGGTGGGGGGCGGGAGGACGGTGGATTTGCAGCAGGGGAGCAGGTGCGGGGGATGGCCCATCTGGTTTCTTGGCCATCCACGCATCTCCCCTCCCTGCCCCACTCCCCCTTCAAGTCCACCCATTACAGTGTAGGTGTGAGGCGTCACCAAAGCTCCCGAGAGGAGCCGGGCGCGGTGGCACACACCTGTAATCCCAGCACTTTGGGAGGCTGAGGCAGGAGGATCGCAAGTTCAAAGCCAGCCTCAGCAATGGCAAGGCACTTAGCAACTCAGCGAGACCCTGTCTCTAATAAAATACACAAAAAGGCTGGGGATGTGGCCCAGGGGTCAGGGCGGGCGCTGGCGCAGGGGTCTCCAGGCAGCAGGCTCCCGGGCCGGGTGGGGGTGCCCAGGCTGAGAAGGTGGTCCAGCAGACAGGAGGGGGACGCCCCACCTGGGAGCCCGCCCGGAGCCCGCCAGCCTCTGTAGAGGCTCTTCCTGTTAGCATTTACCTTGGCTGCTGTTTATTAATTGGGTCTATTAATAGACCCTGGTGGGCTTTCTGCCTCTCCTAAGGAGTGACTTCTAGAAGCAGCAGCCCTCCCCCTTATTCTGCCTTGCAAGATGCTTCAGTCTGGCTCACTGCTCCTCACCTGCGGCTCCGATCTGTCGCTGGACACACACACACACACACACACACACACACACACACACACACACACGATGGTGACCCAGAAGCATGACAGGTTCCGTCCCTGCCCGCATGATGCATGGGACCTGACGAGACCCAGGCCTGGAGACGCTGCAGGTTTGTGTCCCCTTGACCCCGGAGCTGCACAGAGCTGCTCCTCTGGGCCAGGCCAGTCTGCGGGGACCCCTGAGGTCAGCAGCGGTGGGCGCCCATTTCTGCACAGAGACCCTCAAGCCTCTCCCAGAGTCCCGGCCCGCAGCCCCGGCCTCAGCACGCCCGTGAGTGTTCTCAGGGAAGCGGCACCAGGGGCCACGGAGAGAGAGGTTCAGGAGAAGCCGTGTTTGACAAGTGGCCCGCGCTGGGACGAGGCTGGGGAGTCCCACCATCTGCCACCTGCAGGCTGCAGACCCGGGAGGCTGTTGGTGTCCGTCAGTCGGAGGCCACAGAACACGGAACTCTGCTGGGGCAGGAGGAAAAGGACGCCTCGGTTCAGAAGGCAGAGTGCCCGCGGAGGACTGGACGGTGGCACGGCACCCCAGCCACCAGCGGGCGCCGTCTGCCACCCAGCGCTGAGCCCTCCAGACACACGCCTGGGACGTAGTGGCTCGCCAGCTCCCTGGCAGCCTGGGCCTGGGCAGGCGACACACCAGTGACTAACCGTCACACGGGCAAGCGCCCCCGGCGTGGCTACTCCAGCCCTCGGTGGAGCTCGCTCCTGCAGGCCGCGGCTTGCTGGCCGAGGCGGCCGTCGGCGGGATGCCGGCTGCAGAGCCGTGTCTGCTGTGCCTGGGACCCACGTGTCACCCAGGCTGAGACACACCCCCCAGCCTCGGGGGTGCAGAGCCCCTCACACAGGGGGACGTAGTGTGCTTCCATGTGCACCACAGGGAGCTTCGGGGACACTTTCTGAAGGACGGGACACTTCATCCTGGGGATGCAGGAGCGGGCAGGGAAAGAAGAGAGGGCCAGACAGAGGAGAGGTGTGTGAGAGGACCCAAGGGCGAGATGGGAATGCCACCCCAAGGAATGCCACGTCCCAAGCAGGAAGACAAGGAACAGCAGCGCCCGGTGCGTGCCAGTGACCCCAGCAACGCGGGTGGCTGGCTGAGATAGGAGGGTCTCAAGGTCAAGGTCAGCCTCTGTCACTTAGAAAGGCCCTAATGAGACCCTGTCTCAAAATTAAAAATGAAAAGGGCTGGGAATGTGGTTCAGTGGGACAGAGCCCTGGGTTCAACCCCTAGTATCAGAGAGAGAGAGAGAGAGAGAGAGAGGACCTCAGCCAGGCCCCCGACCATCCACAATAGCCCCGGGGGCTTTCACCCCCTCCCCCCTGGAGTCCAGCCTCGCTGGCTCTGTCCTCTCCTCGATGGCATCTCTGTTCTCCACTGTCCACTCTGCTCAGGGGACGCTGACGTTCCACGGTTCTGGGTTGAAGGGCTCCTGGGTGCTGCCTGGGTTGGGTTGAAAGTCCAGTGATGGTCTACCACCTGGCCAGGGTCAGATGGTGCCACGTCACAGTCCCACCAGGGACGGAGGTCGGGGTGAGACTGAAGGAGGTTTGTGACAAACTTCTGATCAGAGTCAAGATTTAACTGGGTTCAGGGCTTTGTCTGTAAGTGGTGCCAAAGAACACTCCAGAAGGAAGGTGCCGGTTCAGTCTCACAGCAAGTTGGGGCCAGTTCAAGGCTAAGCATGGAGCGGAGGTCAGGGCTCCGTCCCCGGCCAGGTTTGGGTCTCGTCCTGAATCAGCGTGGCCCCAGCTCAGGGTGTGGCTGGGCATCTGCGAGAGGACGGGACAGACAGGCTCTGGCTTTCCTGGTCAGGGTCCCGCTGCTCAGGCTGGCGTGAGACAGAAGCCCAGCGGGGACAAAGGCACGGCCACCCTGGCCCCAGAAGACGTTCCAGCCCTGCCGTGGTGCTGTGCTCCAGCCTCACTGTCCCCACCGGTGGCCACCACACACGTGCCTACACAGAGACCTGGGGACACCGGCACTGCTGGCGGCTCGTGTCTGCGGGGACCATCCCGCGCAGATCAGGTGGGGCCCAGGGAACTCCCAGTCCACTCCCAGGCAGCAACCAAGATGGGCGCCAAGAGGGGAGGTGGCTCTGGTTGCAACTCACCAGCCACTGTCCCAAGAGCCCCGGGGCCACCTGTCTTCAGAAGTCTGGACCTCTGCAAACCCTGTCTCCATCACCCACCGCCACGCCCCAGGGACTGGCACTGCCCAGACCTCCAGAAAGACAATGACCACAGGTGGAGGACAGCCTTGGCCAGACACCGGGTCTGGGGGCCTTGCTTCCTCTCTGGGGGCCATTTGCAAAATCGGGATCAAATGAGAAGGATGGGATTTGATCAATGAGGAAACTGACCGAGGGGGCAGAGTCTGACCAGGGTCACACACGGGACTAGAACCCCTTCCTGCTCTCAGTCCTGCCAGTTGGGCCCCGTTTGTCTTAGAGGCTGACCTGTCCACCCATGCAGGCTTCTAGGAGAAGGTGGTGGACGAGGCAGGACAGACACCCCTCCCCCATCAGGTCTTCACGGAGCACAGGAGAGTTGACTGACCCGGAGGCCAGGCCAGTCCTGTGCTGCTGAAGCTCTAGCTCTGGACCCAGGTTCGAATCTCAGCTTCCCTGCACATCTGCTTTGTGACCGCAGGTGGATTGCTTCACCTCTCTGAGCAAGATGCAAATATCCAACTACAAAAGACAGATAATCATGATGATTGTCTCTTTGGTGACCATTGGATAAGAAGCACGTTGGAGCTGCTGCCCCTGGCCAGCCCAGCCTCGCTCCCACCACCCTCCCCTTAGTCTCCCTGCCCCAAACACACTGGCCTTTCTTTCTGCCTCCCCAACATGTCACACTCCTTCCTGCTTCAGGGCTTTGGGACATGCCATTCCCTCTGGTCTTCCCCACAGAATTCACTCCCTTGGGCACCCCCAGGCGCAACCAGGACCTTCTCCCTACCTTCCTTGTGGCCTTGCCAAGACTGTGGGACTGACATCACGTGTGACAGGGTGTTGGAAGGAGTTTTCTGTTTGCTCCCAAGTTGACAGCTAGGGGGCAGAGCTGGGGTGAAAAGGTGCCGGGTGCCCCAAACTCTGAGAAGAGGACCAACAGCTGGGCCAGGAGTTCCCCTGACCCTCCCGCCCCTCCCTTCAGGAGTTGGGGTGGGAGACAGGGGTCCTCAGGAGCGTGAAGCTGTGGGTTTTCTCTCCCCTCCCCCCAGACCCCTCCCAGCCAAGCCCAGTGGCAGAGGCACTGAGAAGACCCCGTGTTATCCAGGAGGTGCAAGGGCCCGGGGGAGGGGAAGCTGGGGGATGGGCCACAGAGGGGCTCAGCGGCACTGCGGGTGGACATTCAAGGACACACTGCCCTGGTCATGCAGTGGAACAGGGGGACGAAGTCCTGACATGGGCGACAAGATCAACCCTGAAACGTCACGCCAAGGGGAAGCAGCGAGTCCCCAAAGACCATGTGATGTGTGAGTCCATCTATATGACATCTATGTGACACCATCTGAACAGGCAAGGGCACAGACAGAAGGCGCTGTGGGGGAGGACGGCAGTGACAGGGTGGGGCAGCGACAAGTGTGTGACACACACAGTGGGACACCAGGAGGAGAAGACAAAGAGAAAGGAATAGAAGCAATACGGATGACATCTGAGAATTTCCCCACGGGAACCTCAGGCACAAAACCACGGATCCAGGAAGCTCAGAGAACAACAAGAAGGATCAATCTTTTAAAAAATCAAACCCCGGGGCTGGGGTTGTGGCTCAGCGGCAGAGTGCTCGCCTCGCTCGTGCGCGGCCCGGTTCGATCCTCAGCACTATGTAAACATAAATGCATTGCATTGTGTACGACTAAAGTAAATAAATAGATATTTAAAAAAAAAATCAACCCCAACAAAACTACAGCTAGGCATATTAGTTTCGAACTATAGAAAATCAAAGATAAAGAAAAAAAAAAATTCCCAAAAGAAGCCAGAAGAAAAAAAGACTCTACCTATATAACACAACAAAAATCATTGCATCTGACTTCTCTCAGAAACCACGCAAGCAAGAAGAGAGCGGCGTGAAATTAAGTGTTGAGAGATAAACCCCCTCTGGCCTGGAATTCTGTACCCTGCAAAATGATACTCCAAAAGCAAAGGAGAGAGCCAGTTATGGTGGCGCACACCTACACCTGTCATCCCAGAGACGAACTGATATAGGCTTATTATATAGGCTGAGGCAGAGGGATCACAAGTTCAAGGTCAGCCTCGGCAACTTAGCAAGACTCTGTTTGAAAATATAAAATAAAAAGGGCTGTGGAGGTGGTAGAGTGCCCCTGAGTTCACTTCCCAGTGCCATACACACTCACCAAAAAAAGAAAAAAAAAAAGAGGGAGAGAGAGAGAGAGAGAGTTATTTTTCTCCAACAAACAAAAGTTGAGGGAATTTCTTACAAGGGAACCTGCCTTGCAAGAAATGTTAAAAGAAGTCCATGGAGAGAAGGGAAATGATACGGAACAGAAACTCAGAACAGGAAAAGGAAATGAAACTCTACTTTTCTCAAGGATGGGGACTTCTTTGGGGAGTGATGAAATGCTCTAAGCCTGATCCAAAATATTCTCGCACGGGGGAGGCGTGCCCCCGTGGATTCGGTTTCCGCAGGGCTGAGGGCTGTGGGCAGTGTAGACATGCTCAATGCCACTGAACTGTACTCTTAAAATGGCTTAGGATGGCCGGGCACCGTGGCGCACCTTGTAATCCCAGCACTTGGGAGGCTGAGGCAGGAGGATAGCCAGTTCAAAGCCAGCCTCAGCAATGGCGAGGCACTTAGCAACTCAGTGAGACCCTGTCTCTAATAAAATACTAAAAAGGGCTGGGGATGTGGCCCAGGGGTCGAGTGCCCCTGAGTTCAATCCCCAGTACCAAAAAAAAAAAAAAAAAAAATTCTTAGGATGGTAGATTTCATGTTGTGTAAATTCTACCATAATTTTAAAAAACAAACTTTAAAATAGAGGGGGAAAGTATCCCAGAACCAAACTGTGCGCCCCAAATATCTGAAGTCAAGAGACCGAGGAAGCCTCAGCCTTAGTAAATGTCTGAGGAAAGAATGGAGACAGACCCTCAGGGCCCTGCCCGGGCCGCCCGAAGCCATGGGGAGGCCCAGAGGAGAAGACCCAGAACCCACTGCCCCTCCCGTGGGCCCAGCCTGCTCTGGGTGGGGCTGGGTCTCAGCAAGGCCCGCCCCCAGCTGTGCACATCTGTCAGCCTCCGTGGGCTGAGGCAATGCCAGGAACTCTGCCAAGGACTCAGCCATCCAGGGCAGGACAGCTGGAGGCACTTCCAAGGGACACGTTTGGCAGCCCAGGGCTGAGCCCGGCCTCCAGGGCCGCTCCTCCTGCCTGGCTCTGGGAGCTGCATTCCTAGGGCCACACCCTCCCCCCAGTCCTCCTGGCTGGGAGGCAGGAGGCTACTCCCGAGGGGGATGACCTCAGCTGGCCCCTGCCCTTCTCTAGGTCATGTTCAGGCTAATCCAGTCTCATCCAACCCTGACCTTCAAACCTGACCCTGGAATACTCAGTCCTGCCTGCAGGTGCCCCTAGTCTGAGGGAGGAGACGGCTGTTCCTAGAAGCTGTTCCTAGAAGTCCCAGGTGGGGGACACAGCCCTGCACACCGCAGCTTCCAGTTCTCTGGTGGAGGTGTCACTCTGCCCCGAGAAGCCTCCAGTCCAGGAGGGAGATGACCCCAGTCTGACGGGGAAGACAGGCACCTGCCCAGACGCCTGGGCTCAGGCTGCTCCTCTTTCTCAGATGCCCCCTCCTCTTCCCAGTTGTGGGGCACGTGGTTCCCACACCTCTCCCTCTCTCTGAACTCCGAGGGCCCCACCTGGGCTGCTGGCCACAGCCAGCATGGTGACAGACTGCCCACGCCAAGGTGGGACACAACACACATGTTCACGACACACCACTCGCTCTGGGAGAGAAGCTCTGGCCTAGCTGTGGCTGCCACAGTCCCCAGGATGGCAGCCCCTTGGCCCAGGACCTGGGCCAGAAAGACCCAAGCAGAACCGCAGGATTAGGAAGTCCTTGCACTGAACAGGCCCTTCCTGCCTCTGCTGGGTCCCAAACACTGAGGTCGGCCCAAAGCTGGGGCGACCCCACCAGAAGCCACTGAGCCCCCTGGCACACGGTATCAGCCTGGTTCTCACGGTGCTCCCAAAGTCTGAGGTGATGACTAAGAAAGAAACAACCCATTTCCCACCCACAAAACACGGTCCATAGCTGGGCGCAGTGGGGCATACCTGTATTCCCTTGGGAGGCTGAGGCAGGAGGATCGCGAGTTCAAAGCCAGCCTCAGCAATGGTGAGGCACTTAGCAACTCAGTGAGACCCTGTCTCTAATAAAATACAAAATAGAGCTAGGGATGTGGCCCAGTGGTCAAGTGCCCCTGAGTTCAATCCCTGGTACCAAAAAAAAAAAAGAAAGAAAGAAAAGAAAACCACGGTCCATGCGAGTAATGCTTCTCAGAACAGTAGAGAGATGAAATTGCGGCAATGCACTCCAAATGGTGTCCAGCCACGCCCGACCTCTGCTGGGCTCGTGTTTCTGTTTTTCCTGTGCACCATCCAAACCCCTCTCTTACTGGGCATGGGGAGGGGGTTTGTCCTCCTAACTCCGAAGCTGACGCCTGTCCCATCAGGCAGGAGTGGGCCTGTTCCCTGCCATCACTCAGAGCCTGCCTTGAAGGTGGGAACGCAAAAGTTCCACAGAGGACAGTGATCATTCGTGGGAGCCAGGATGTCCAGCGTTGGTGGCCCCGGCTGCAGCCACAGAGCCAGATGTTTCCTGCAGGGGCGCTTGCCTGTGTCCTGAGCCACCAGCCCTCTCTCTGAGCCCCTTTCTCCAACAGAGCCCAGGAGCGGCCTGGTCTCCTTCTAGTAAACTCCTGTTCTGCTTAAATCAGGGGAGCCAGATTCCACTGTTTTCAGCCAGGAAACCTGACCAGTTGGTCTGGGAATTGACCGGAGCGGGCGCGTGTCAGACAGAGAAACGGAGGAGACGATTTTCTGGTGCTGTTGGGGCTCAAGGCGGGGACAGTCCAGTGTGTGTCCAGGGATGTGAATCTAGCAGCCTGTGGTATGTAGTGGTGAAACAGCTAATTAAATCACACTTAATGAATTAATTAAATGATGGCCTGTGGCCATCTGGAAGTAAGTGCCATTGACGGCAGGGCTTTCAGGGCATGGAGGGTCCGAGTCCCTCCGCCTATGAGCAGCGGAGTGCAGGGATATCTCAGAGGCCGAGTGCAGCTTCTGTGGCCTGGACAGTGGAGAGAAAGAGAACAAGCTCTGATCCCTGGGTCCTTAGCTCGGGGCACAGATCGCAGCCTGGGAACTTCACACGTTGTGGGAGAGCAGTGCAAAGCCTCGACCTCCGCGGGGCTAGATTTCAGTGGCAGGTGGGTTCGCGGCCTGCGCTCCTCTGCCCACGCGTAGATGCCGGCAGCTCCCGGGGGCCAGGCCAGGGTCAGGGCCCTCTCTGTTTGCCTTTACAGCCCTGAGGAGTGCGGGGTGCGTTTGGCTGTAAGTGACAGAAACCTAGGGACAGGAGGCACAGGAGGACGGGCTCTGGCTCCGGCAGGGCCCCTGGGAGCATGTGGTGCTTTTCTCCTGCAGCTTGGCCATCCCCAGGGTGGGCTTCACCTGGGGGGCGCAGAAGCCAGGTCATACTGGCTTGCAAGAACCGATTGTGTGCATCCTGACTCCATGTTCCAGGTAGCTTCCTGGTGTCTGGAAATTTGGCCATCTGTACACTGGGCATCTGCACATCATGAAAATCAGCAAATGCTACAAAATAGGGGGTTTGTTTCCTTTTTTAAAAAATACATATATTTATTTGTTTTAGTTGTACACAGTGCATTTATTTTTTACGTGGTGCTGAGGATCGAACCCGGGCCGTGCACGTGCTAGGCAAGCGCTCTGCCGCTGAGCCCCAGCCCCAGCCGGGTTTGTCCCTTTTCGTGGGAGAAGTGGTGTATCAGCACAGCACCAGCTCATCCCCTAAGCAGGGCCACCAGCTTCTTTACGCACGTGCCCAGGAGCGAGAGAGACCTGCTGACCGTGGCTCTCCAGCGTCACTGGGACCCAGCACCAGCGGCTGACCCAGCCTGACTGGCTCCATCTCCCCATGGTCCTCTCTGGAGCTGGGGGGCCCATTTCTGCAGAAGGACAAGGACTCTGAGCAAAGCGAGGGTTCTTCAGGGAACGAGGAAAGAAAGGGAGGGGTGGGCGGCACCAAGGCTCCCCTACTCTTGGGGTGGCTCACCTCACCTGCGGCTTCACAGACAACCACTGGCCGTGTGCCCAGTGCAGGCGATTCCCTGAGCCCCAGGTTTGTACGACTGACCACCCACTGGACATCCGCACGTGGACAGTAGGAGACGGTCTCCATGGCCAACACCTGGCACTGGCCGTGCGGCCGCCCTGCTCCTCGTGCTGTGTGTGAATCAGCTCAGCTCCGCCACACGAGCCATGAGGTGGCTCCGTTATCACCCCACCTGCCGATGAGGAAAGCGAGATTCCAAGGTGACTTCCCAGGGCCAACCTGACTCAGGTCCCCACTCTCACCTGCACCCCACCCTGTGTCCCCTCTGAGGTCATGCCTCAGGCGGGTCACCTTCTCTCACACTGGCCCTCCCTCCCCGCCTTCCCCCCACTCAGCCTTCCCCACCTCAGGCTGGCCCAGTGCCTCTGCCTCTGCCTGGGGGCTAGTCTCCCCTGAATTCCTTGAGGGCAGGAAAGGTCCTGCCCCACAAGCCCAGAGCCCGGAGCCCAGTGCCTGGCACACAGGGGCCCTGGTGCTCCTGCCGCACGCGGGCCCCTTTGCCCAGCCCTCCAGGCGGGAGTCCCAGGAGCCCCGCCGCCGCCTCCCCAGAGGGGTCTGTTCACAAGCCCAGCACAGATCTCCTCGCCTCGGCTCCCAGCCTCCTTCCTGCTTTACTCTTTCATTAAGATTCTAATTAAATCATTCTAATTAAGTGTAATGAGCCGAATCGACAGACTCACTGCGGTAGATAGAGCGCACTCAGGACTCGCGCTCTGCCATGCCTCTCGGCCAGGGGAGGCGGTGGCTGGGGCCTGCTGCCGGGGGGACCCAGCAGCTGGGCCCGACTCACCAGGCCACGGCCTGAGGCCCAGCCGAGGCCTCCCGGCTCTTAGGGGCAGCAGCCTGGCCCACACCGCTGGCCCTCTTCTGGTCCTCACACCAGTCCCGGGGCCCTAGGACCCAGGCCACCTCCGCCACACCAGGGCGGGCAGCCCAAAGCCCAGACGGTGCGAGGGGGTGGCTGACGCGCAGGTCTCCTCTGCCCTTCATCCTGCTCGCTGAAGAGGAAGGAAGGTGTGGACCTGCAGCCTGTCCCTGACCTTCAGTGACCTTCACCTGTTCCACCCCTGGTCTGGGCTGCACCTCAGTTTCTAACACAGAGCAGCCCTGACGGGCGCAGGGGCCACCGTGAGAGAAAGCAGCGGTGTCGCGTCAGGTCTCACCTCACATCTTGGCCCTGCCGCTGCCTGGGCGTGCCTTGATACTAACAGCCGCTGCAGCCAAGCATCCCTGCTGAACCAGGCTCCCTGCGTCACGCCCAGGCTCTGCCCCTTCTCTACTGAGTGACGGGGCCACTCTGGGCCTCGGTTTCCTCTTCTGTAGAATAGAAAGAGCACCCATGGCAGAGGTGAAGGAGTGAAGGAGGTGGCTCAGGTAAGGCGTCAGAGCACGCCCGTGACTCCCCCACTCAGCGCTTGGTAGTCCCCACTCCATCCAGGGAAACTGAGCCGTCAAATGACAAAAGTCAGGGGACTAGCACGTGACAGAAGCAGGATCTGAACCCGGGCCCTCGACTTCCGCCTCTGTTCTTTCCACAGTGCTGCAGGCCTGGGTCCCCTGGACGTCTTGGGCTGGCGGGGCCCAAACATCACACAGCCTTCCTAACTGGGGAGTGGGAGCCCAAGTCTGGCCTGGGGACTTGGGAGGGAGGGTCTCTGAGCTTAAGGCCTGCACCTGGGGACCAGGGGCTGGGAGTCCTCCCGGCATCAGCTGTCAGAGAGCCCCAGGAGGCCAGCCTTCAACCCAGGCCCCGAGAAACACACCAGCCCTGCTGGGCCTGGGCAGTGGTCCCCCAGACCCACAGACGCCCACGGTCCCAACACGCAGAACCCAGGCCCCGGCGTCCTTTCCCTTGACCAACCCAGGTGCCCCCAGATGGAAATGGGGAGGACCTTGTCGGACCCCTCCAGCCCAGAGCCTGCTGCTTTGAGCGCCGCCCGGATGAACACGGAGCCCCTTGGAGCCCTCCACACAGAGACCCTCCCTGCCGCCCTCATTTCCCCTCCTGGGCTCAGCTGGCCTCCTCCCTTTGTGCCTGTTCTAGGCACAGCCTGGCAGGGCGGCTGCTCGGGCGGAGCCGGCCATGCGCACAGATCTGGGCCTCAGCCCTGCCTGGCTCTGTGGGTCACTTCACCCAAGACTCTGGCTCACAGGGTCATCCTGAGGAATAACACGTGCGGACACTCAGCATGGGCACCACGCACAGTAGGTCTGGTCTTCCCGGGCTCCCCCCAGGAGTGTTGGGGCCTGACTGTGGTCATCCCAGCACCCTCCTGCGTGGCCTCCTGGACCCCTGAGCCCGGCTCCCACCCCCAGGCTTCCACTTGGTCCTGGCTTCTGCCAACCATTTGCCCCTAGGAGGCTGCAGGAGTCCCTCAGCTTCAACCCCTCACGTCCCTGAACCCTCTCGGGGACCTCCTTCTGACCCCGCGCCCTCCCAGTGCTCTGTGAGCGATTTCCCGGAGGCGGCAGAGGCCGGGCCTCCCGACTGGACAGTAAGTCTGGAGTGCCTCCTGAGGGTGTGGTTTGGTGGGGGAGGGGCTGCTGGGTGGACCCTGCTGGCATCAGGGCAGGAGCTCCCAGGACTGATCTGGGTCCCCCCAGCCTCTGCCCAGTCCCACCCACAGAGCAGCCCAAAGCGACAGACAGACAGACGGCTGCGGTAAGTCTCCTGGCCCCGTGCTGTTAACTCATTCATTGACTCCGTGATGCTCCCCCTCATCTGTTGGGACAGGACTGCTGGCATCCTAAGTTACAGACAAGGAGATTGAGACAGGGGCCATTGGTCATTTACGAGGTCATCACGTGGCAAATCAGGGACTCAAAACTGTCCCGCCTGTCCTGGCCCAGAGCTATGCGCGTGATCGCCATTCTACTGTCTTCCAGGCGCCTGAAGGGCAGCTGGAGCTGCAGGTGGGACCTCAGGGCCCTGGAGAGTGAGAGCAAGAGCCACCTGGTGACTGGACACTCGTTAAGCGTGTGAGAATCACCAAGGTCCCTGCGCTACCCTTCACATCACCACCGCTTCCCCTCCCCCCAAGCCTGGCCTCCCGCCGTGAACCCCCCATCCAGCATGGAAGGGGCTTCTCTCCACTGGGGGACAGAGGACAGGGCCTGGAGTCTGTGGGTCACTGACCTGGAGTCCCAGGGAAGCCCTGCGTTCTCCTCAGGTCTCAGTCCCCACAGGGAGTAGACGGGCGGCAGCACTGCCGGGCCTCTTCCTCAGGTCTCAGTCCCCACAGGGAGTAGACGGGCGGCAGCACTGCCGGGCCTCTTCCGGCACTCACATTCCAGAATCTTGCTTTGAAAACATTTTGGAAATCAAGGCCTTTGGTGGGAGCAGAGGGTTGGCCCCCACAATGTTTGACCAAGCCAGGGATGTGCAGGCCCCCATCCTGAGTGACAGGGACCCCAGCACCTGAGCCCAG
Source organism: Tamias sibiricus (assembly GCA_025594165.1). Classification (NCBI taxonomy): domain Eukaryota; kingdom Metazoa; phylum Chordata; class Mammalia; order Rodentia; family Sciuridae; genus Tamias; species Tamias sibiricus. The sequence goes on along the minus strand of CM046658.1, from coordinate 20,664,426 downwards.
GAGTGTGCAGGATGGGTTTGATGCGCTGCGAGCTGGACACGGGCTGCAGAGGCTCCGCGTCACCACCAGCCCGGAGCTGCCCCTTCTGGAGCTGCCCCTTGTCTCAGCCAGTCCTCTCCGGAGCCCAGCTGGTCCTACCCCCTCTGATGAGCTTCCCGATGGCTGCTCTGTGCCAGGGACCACCAGGGCACTGGGGCCACCGTGTCACTCAGACACGGGCCCTGGCCGCAGAGCTCTCAAGCTAGCCAACCTTTGTCCTTCCAGACGCAGGGGGACACTCCCTGTGCCAGGAGCCTGCTGCGGCCCCCAGGCACCGACCCTCAGCCCTGACCCCAACGCTAGCCCACGCCCAGGGGGGTTGCAGGGCACCAAGGCCACAACCGAGAATGTGAAGGGGTCGGGCACCTGGGCCTCAGCCAGCCAGAGACAGGCCAGACTGGGGCTCAGCAGGTGCTCCTGGAATTGCCGCCTGGCAGCGTGGGCGCACCACCAGCCCACATCTGTCCCGGCTGACCCGGGAACTCAGCCACACGGTGAAGGTTGTTCTGCGCTGCCTCGGAAGCTCCCAAGTAAGCGAGGCCACCATGTTCTCCAAATGCTCCTATGACCTGTGGAGGGGCAGGGCCCCCTGGGACGGCACACACAAGGCCTCTGAATCCCAGGCCTGCCTCTTAGCAGCCCCGTGAGGCTGGAGGGTGGTGCAGCCTCTGAGCCTCAGTGCTGCCGTGTCTAAGATGGGTTGATAATGTGGCCCGACCTCTCGGCACAGCTGTGGGGGTGCTGCTGGCGTTCCAGAGGGCCCCTCCCACCTTCCCTGTCCCTCCTGAGGACACCCAGGCTCCTGGGCCCCACTGGCAGGCTGGACAACACTTCTGGGGGCCAGGTGGGGCCCGAGGTCTGAGACCTGGCCCTGTGGAGTCCTACACTAGCCGTGTCCAGAGAAGTGGCCCCAAAGTGCAGCCACCCGGGAAGAAGCAGACAGGCTCAGCCCTGGCCTGTGACGGCAGCCTCCTCCAACGCTCTGCCTGTGCAGACAGCCTCTGGCCAGCAGCTGCCGGCATGTCCCAGGCTGTTCCTTGCTGGGCTGCAGGTGAGGCGTGCAGGACAGGGCCGGCTGGGCTCGGGCCTGCCCTCTGCTTTATGAGGAGGGGCACGGTGCAGTGGGGACGAGCTCGGGAATCTCAGACAAGGGTCACGCCCCGTTAGCTGCATGAGAAACCGTGGGTCAAACTGTTCCTCTTCCCTGACCCTCAGCTGCCCCTCTCTAAAGTGGGCCTAGGACCACCCACCTTGTGGCTTGGTTTGAGAACCAATAACACTCATGTTGGCGTAAAGGGCCTAACAGGGCAGAAGGTCACTTCCTAAAAGACGAGCCACCGTCTGACCTATCTGACGGTCCACGGGTGGGGAGAGGGGAGAACAGCTGGGCGAAGACCAGGCCCAAAGCCAGCACCCCAGACGTGGACCCTGCCCAGATCCCCTGGCCGGGCTTGTTAAAGATCCCTCTGAAGCTGGGCGCGGTGGCGCACGCCTGTAATCCCAGCACTTGGGAAGCTGAGGCAGGAGGATCATGAGTTCCAAGCCAGCCTCAGCAATGGCGAGGCACTTAGCAACTCAGTGAGACCCTGTCTCTAATAAAATACAAAAAAGGGCCGGGGATGTGGCCCAGTGGTCGAGTGCCCGAGTTCAATCCGTGGTACCAAAAACAAAGAAAGAAAAGAAAATCCTTCTGAGGCTTAATTGGGATGGTTTCTCCTCCTGGAGAGAAGACCCAGCACCAACCAGTGAAGCTGAAGGTCACATCACATGGGAAAGGTGACTTTGTTCTTCTCACTTCATCGGCTATGCATGAGAGAGCGTGTGTTGGGCGCTCAGGATTCATAACTTGAGACATCGGAGGCTAAAGACATTGGCCAAATTTAAACAGAAAGATGAACTTGTTGGGTGTCTTTTCAGATTACAGGGAAAAGAAAAAAGGAGAGAATTTCTTAGTCATCTCTGATCCACTCAGGATTCAGGGGAGTCTGCCCAGGAGCCGACATCAGAGTGTCTCTGGCTCCAGATGTTTTAAGTATCACCACTGGAAGAGAAATGCCCCAAGTCCCCACAAGCTGCAGCAGAGGGCCAGCCTGGGGCGGCCCCTGCCCAGTGGCTGATGGAACCTGAGGAGTGTGGCTTTGCTGTGATGGTCACTGGGAGCTGGACAGGATGCTGCAGGTGGTGTGACCACAGAAGGTGGTGTGACCCCTGGGAGGCCAGGTGAGGCCCACACAGGCGTGAGTGCCCATGACAGCATTCCTCTCTGAGCTCTGGTGCCCTCGGAGCAGGGGATTAGTAGCATCTGGGCTCCACGCATCCTGTGAGCTGAGCCCGGAGCTCACACAGCCCTTGGCATGCAGTGGGCGGCCACTAACGCTGGTCGCTGTCATCCACCCGACTATCTTAAATGTGCTTGGGCCAAACTGCACTTGGCTCTGCGGTAACCAGTGAACCGAGCGCACATACTACACACAGTATAGTGGGCACCAGAGCCTCCCAGACCCAGGGAGGGGTCCGGGGGAGATGGTTGTACCCTGTTCACAGAGGGGAAAGTCAAGGCTCAAGGAAAGAGGCAACTGATCCAGGGTTACAGTCCCCAAGTGGCTGGACGTGGGTCTCCCAAGTCATGGAACACTCCCTGTTGTCCCCATCGCACACAGCCATACATCCTGGGCTCGTGTGCTTCTGCCTGGCCCTGGCCCTGGCCCCAGCCCCAGCCCCAGCAGGGAGCTGAAGCCGTTTCTGTGCAGCAGTCCTGAGGATGGACGTCTGCTGCAAGTCAAGGGGCCTTTCCAGGGACGTGGGCACACGCAGGTTTCACACACACCTTGACCCCGGACCCCTGACCCCGGCCTTTAGAGGCCTCACCAGTGCTGACACACTGGTTACTGGCATGGCCTTGGGGCGTCCAGAGGTGACCTCATCACACATGCCTGTCTGCAGGGTGAAAAGGAGGCCCCACTGGACCTTCAACAGAGGACCCTAGGGCCACTCTCCCCAACTCTGGGTGCTGCCAGATCTGTGGCCACTGCTGCTCCCAACACCAAAGGGAAAGAGCCACTGGACGGAGCACTCTGGTCTCCAAGCAGCCCCTTCTAAGCACTGCTTATACTTCAAGAGAGTATTTATTATTATTGTTTCTCATTAGAACTTCCTTTACAGCATCACAGGGCAAAGCACAAGACTTGGTGGCAGCACACCAACAGCTGGTCACCAGGAGACAAAGGCCACAGTGCAGCCCACGCAGCCCAGCAGGACCCCAGCAGGACCCAGGCCCCTGTGCCAAGGACGGCCTGCGTCCTGCCCACCCTCGCCGACTCATGACAAATACAGGCCTTGAGAAGGAGGCCTAGGGTGGGGACAGCAGCTCAGCTGGGTGGGGAAGGGAAGTCACCCTTATGCTGACGCAGACCCTAGAAGCCCCTCCCCCAGGCGCCTGCCCTGACTCAGAGGCTCAGTGGGGACTCGTCCCTGACGTGCTCTCCTGGGGCTGCCGCAGCCGCTCTGGGGAGGCACCTTGGGATGGAAAAGACGCTGGAGCCCGCAGGGCAGGGCCAGGAAGGAAAGAGGGACTGAAGGCAGCTTGCTGCTGCCGCGTCCGACTGGGCCGCAGAGTCAGGAAAGAGAACAGCGGGATGTGTACAGAGCTGATTTGTTTCACTCTCGGAATCAGCAGACTTCAAACACTTGCATCTTCCCGGAAATCAACAGTAAGAAGGGAGCAGGGCAGGAGGCCTGTGCCAGCTCTGAGTGGAAAGGCACCAGATGGTTTGTTATGAAACACATTTTGGTCAGAAAATAGCTGGGGTTTTTTGGTTCTTGGGAGGACAACAAAGCTGGAGAAAAAGGAGGTGGGAGTTGCCAGAGGCAGTGGCAGAGGAAGCAGCTTTGGCATCAAAATCTGGGTCCCACGCCCCACGCCAGCCCCTCCCCGGGTGTGGCCTCAGTTTCCTCCTCTGTAAAATGGCCACAGAACACTCCTAACAGAACCTAGGTGTCAGGGCGCAGAGGCAGGGACTTGTACACAGACAAAACAGGAAGCAGGCGCAGCCTCCTCCAGGGAGGGCGAAGGCAGCGACGAGGCCCCACAGTCACAGTGGACTCCATGAGTCTGGGCAGCCAGTTCCACTGGTCCACGCACGGTGGGGGACATCCACAGGGACCCTGGGCCCCTCCGAAGAGGAAGGGCAGAGAGAGCTCTGTTCATCAGCACCTCCGCGGAGCCCGGCCACGCCTGCTCCGTGTGCTTAAAGTGCCAAGCAGGGGCTGTCTTTGGTCAGGGGCTGCTCCTCTGAGTGCCTGGGTCCAGGGTTCAAGCCTGGGCCCGCCGGGGACCTGAGGACGAGCTTGAGGACCCAGCCCTGCCCAGGGCCGCGAAGCTCCACCACTTTCAGCCAGGAGGGGGGATGTCCCCAGGGAAACCCAGGGACATGAAATGCTTTGGTCACCGTCCTGACACCCACAGCTGGAGCAGGCTGGCTCAAGAGAGACAGGAAGTCAGCACTGCACACGCAACATGCCGATGGGAACTGGCCTCTGAGCACGGACCAGGAGTCAGTGAATAAATATTCAAGGCATCTTTCAGGTCAGAGAAGCAGCAGGCTGGAACCTCGCTCCTGCCTGGCTGGCTGCAGCTCTGCAGGCGACGCTGCCGCGGGCGGGAAGAGGCGGCCATCAGGTCCTGGAGCTGGACCCCCTGCCACAGGTGAAGGCTGGTGGTGTCCTGCTGGGCCCAGGCCCTCAGGAGCTGAAGACATCCTCCTGCTCAGGGCCGCTGCTGTCAGGCTTGTCCCAGTCGACGGGCGAGAGGCTCTGGGCGTAACAGATGTCCTGCACCGACAGCCCAGTGTCCAGGACCTGAGGGTTCGTCCGCGACTGTGCCAGCCTGGAAGGCAGAGCCGTGTGAGCAGAGCGTTTGGGCAAGGAGCTGGCGGGGCCTGAGGAGCCAGTCCAGCCCAGAGGGAGCGGGCAGAGCAGGAAGGCGGCAGGGCACAGGGAAAGGCGGGCCTCTGACCAGTGGGCAGAGCGGCAAGCCGAGGCCAGGCGCCCGACACCCCCGCCCCAAGAGAGGCCAGGGCACAGCACAGGCCCAGCCAGCAGTGCCCAGGAAGAGGGAGAGGGCAGCGTGGGAAGGCAGCGATGGCCGGTTCCTGCCAGGGAACTTGAGGACACCCCCTGACTGTGACCACGCCCAACAGGGGAGACACCCAGATGTCCACAGAACTGGGACAGTCAGCCAGTGACAGCTGCGTCCTCAGAAGGCATTCTGGGGGGCTTTAATGGCCTGGAGAGGGGCTTCCGACACCTGGCGTGGAGAGCCAGCAGGACCCCAGGCAGACGCAGGACCCCGTCCCTGCGGGATCAGCATGAGCCCCACCCAGGCTGCACCACGGGCACAGCTGCTGATGCTTTCTGGTTCCCTGATTTCTGGCACTGGTTTTAAAGGACACATGATACTGGGATAGTCTGGGAAAAGCAAAAGAAAACTTTTCTTCAAATGAGGGGTGGTCACCAGCCAGTGAAGCGAGAAAGGTGGTAAAAACGTCCCTGTCCCCATGAGGGGCTGCAGGGCTGCCCCACCTGGGCTGGGCCAGGGGCTTCCCCCAGAGGCAGCAGAGGGCCAGGGTGCAAGGCGGGCGCTGTCCCCACCACCCAACAGACCCCAGCAGTGGGCGTGCGGCAGGGGCTGACTGGGGGCCCAGGGCCTCCCCGCAGCCACAGCCTTCTGGGCAGTGTGTCCTGCTGCTGCAGGTAGCCATGGCTACAGGAGGGCCCCTGGGAAAGTGGGAAATGCCACCGCCCTCAGGCTTCACCAAAATACCTCCTTTCCCGACAGTCCCCCTCCCTGGGCTTAATTAAGCTCTGCCTTCTCCCTGCCCCACTTAGAAGCAGGCTCCCGGGAGGGGACGCAGTGGCCAGGCGTAGGAAGACGAGCGGCCTGAGCTGGAGTGTTCAGTTCAGCTCAGATGGGGTGGAGCAGCCACCAGGAGTTTCGGACTTAATGGTGACAGCTTTTAACACATCTGGCCGCTCCGGAAGGGGTCCCCCCAGGTAGAGGGGAACCGACCCTGGTGACGCTGAGGGAAGGCGGGGAGCTGGCTCTGGAGGTCAGGCACGACAAAGGCTCTGGGAGGGAGGGGCAGGCAGGGCCAACCCTAGAACCCTGTCCCCAGCACAAGGAACGCAATGTTACCTTGAAAATGCTTCATCCAGGCCATCGTCCAGCTCCTTGGGGAGACAAAGCAGGAGGTGACAACGTGAGCAGGAAGCCCAGGCCCACCACAAGGATCGGCCCTGCCCCATGAGCCGCAGGGACTAGGGACACATGTGGGCGGTGTGCAGGGATGGAGGGACAGGCTCAGGCAGGCCAGCACCTGGCTGCCCCACCAGCACTTCAGTCTATGGACCCACAGTGGGGTGTGGGGCACAGAAAGGGCACACCCCAGGCACTGGGGACAGAGGGCTGATTCCCAACTCTGCCGCCAGCAGCCTCTGAGACGAGGGGCAAGGCACAGCTCCCTTGTGAGACTCAGCTTCTCCTTCCATAAAATGAGGGACTGGTGACTTCATGGCTCCCAAATTCCTAAAGGGAAAGGCTGGAGAAGCAGCCTCCCTGGCCTCCACTCACATCCAAAGCCAAGGCCAAATGCCAAACGCATGCAGATCCTGAGCAAGGTCCCTCCACTGCCCCTGGTAGAGATGGGCAGGGAGCAAGGGTGGTCCCGAGACCACCACGGCTTTGAGGGACACCAAGGTCTCTCCAACAGTCAGAGGGACTTGAGAACTGTGGAAGTCTCTCAATGTTCTAGATTTTTAATAACTAAAGATATACAAGTAAGCATGAGACTCTGCAATGGACCCTGGACCAGAAAACGGACACTAAACAGACAAGCAAAGAAAGGTGAAGCCTGCAATTATGTAACAAGGTCGCATCAGTGTTAATTCTCCCAATTTTTATCACTGTGATGTAGTTATGCAAGATGGTGACATCTAGAGAATCTGGGTGAGGGACAACAGGAATTCTTTGTATTATTTTTGTAACACAGTCTGAAGTTATTTTCAAATGAAAAGCTAAAATTTAAAAAAAAAAAAAAAATCAAGCTCCTTGGGAGACCCTGTGGGCAGAGGTCACGCCCCTCACCGAGGAGATGAAAAGCTGAGCCTCGGAGAGGCCGGGGCCTGCCCTGAGTCACAGGGGACCCAAGCCTTTGACTCCTCATTCAGACGGCTGCGCAGGGAGGGGTGTCAGGCACGAACTCTGCCACACCAAGAACAAAGGAGCCTTTGGCTGGTCCTGTGGTGGGCAGAGCCGTGGACGCTCAGGCCCAGAGGCTGGGCATTGTGAGGAGACAGCTGTGCTGGGAGTCAGGCCTGCTAGGGACACAGCCCCAGGTTCAAAGGGGACATTGTTCATGCCCTGCCCCGGGACTGGGTGCTGCTGGGCTGGGTCTGGTCCTCCTAGAGGCCCATAGGTCACGGTGCCAAGGCCTGGACCCTGGAGCTGCCTGAGGCTGGTCCAGAGATCTGGTCAAGGATCAGTGGATTCTGTGGGGTCCCCAGGCCACACAGCCACTCACCCAGACGACACTGTTGCTGCTCAAGGCTGGAGGCCGCGGTGCCTCGTCTACATTAGTGGTGTTGGCGCTGACCGTGGACAGCGGGGCCTTGGTTGTCTCTTCCAAGTCCAGGAGGTTCCCAGTGGCGACCACTGTGAGGGGTCCATCAGGGGCATCAGCAGGAGATGTGTCACTGCTTTCTGAATCCCTCCTTGGACTCAGCCTTGCCCTGACCTATTACTCAGACCCCCAGAACCCCACCGACACCTCCCCCAGAGCTGGACCCGCTTGCAAGGTGAGAGCCTGTCTCCCACCGGGGGCTGAGACTGAAACTCCTAACTTCACAACCGCTGTCAAGTTGGTTTCTTTTTCGGTACCAGGGACTGAACCCAGGGGACTTCACCATCAGCCACATCCCCAGGGTCTTGCTGAGTTGCTTAGGGCCTCACTAAGTTGCTGAGGCTGGCTTTGAACTTGAGATCCTCCTGTAGCAGGTAAGCTTTTAGAGAGAATGCACAACAGAATGCCAGTGTGCAGACAGCGCACACACACTCGCACAGGGACACATCTAGAAAAGCATGCACCAAAGTGAGCATTCTTGTTTCCCGCCTACATTTTCTAGTTTAGCTTAATGAACATGTATTATGAATTTTTAACAAAACAAAGTCAAATATCAAGATCTGCCCCGCCCTGGAGGGAGTGGCCCCTGTGGAGGGCAGGCCCCGTGCCTGCAGCTGATGGCCCTCCCCTGCCCAGCACTCACAGCTCTTCAACGAGGGGGTGCTGTCGCAGCAGGTCCCTGGGACGTCACCTCCCTCCTGGCCGGCTTTCTCCCTCTTCTCTCTCTCTGTGTGACCAAGCACAGCAGGCAGGAGCCTCAGCCCGGCACCCTGTCTCCTGCGATCCCTGGGCAGGAGGCAGGCTGCCACTAGTCTCGGGGGGCAGTTTTAGGTCTCAGGCAGGAGGAAGGACAACTTGAAGGAGTCACTGAAGTCTCACAAGCACCCTGAGGGGGGAGGCGGCCACTGCCCTTCCATCAGATGGGGAAAACGAGGCTCAGGTAACGGGACCTGTTCAGCGTCAGGGCCAGGCGAGGCTGGAAGTCAGCCAGGTCTGACTGGGGGCCCTTGCCCTCCCGCCCGCCCCACGACAGGATGGAAAGACTCACCTTCCCTGGACACCTGCCAGAGCTCAAAGGCGACCTTGAAGGCCTGGGCCACAGTGAGGGTGACAGCCTGTGCCTGGAAAGCAGGAGGTGGGGTCAGACGGGGAAGGGCACGCAGACCTGTGTGGCCGGCACTCGTGCCAGGTGCCCTGGCCCCCTGCAGCTCCTATGCCTCCATCCCTGGCTCTGGAATGCCTGGGGCAGCAGCTGTAGCCGGGCTCTTCATCTGCCACCACAGCAGCCTGGGCATGAAGACAGGCTGGAGAAGCGTCCAGGCCTGTCCTCACCACCTCCAGCCGCCCCTCGGCAAGGGCTGCGCCCCACTCTTTCCTCCCCCGAGTCAGTGAGCTGAGGCCCACTTCCTGAGCACTCGGGGACCTGGAACTGGAGGTCAGACGCTGGGGCTGGCAGGGCCTAGCCAAGGCCTAAAGAGCCACGGCCAGGGAGGCGGAAGTCAGGCCGCCCGGGGCTACGCAAGGTGAGCCAGCAGGGCCGATAACTGGACCTGGCAAGGGAGGTGTCGCTTTACAAACTTCCTGCAGGAGCAGGGTGGCAGTGAGTGTCGGGGACCAAAACCATTCAGTTCTACTGTAAGGGGTGGGGGCGTACCTTCACCCCTGGGGAGCCCCATGCTTGGCCTCCAATCCCACTCAAATGTCACCACTTCTCTCCTGTCACCACCTACCACCAAAAGTGTCACTAGCTCACAAGTCTCTGTCCCCTGGGCTGTGTGCTCCCTGTCAGCAAGGATCAGTCTGAACCCCCTCCCTGAGAGCCGGCCACGCCCCTGGGAGGTGGCAACAGGCTGGCTGAATCACGGCAGTCAAAGGGCAGGCCCCTGCCAGGCAGGACCTTCCTGGGCCACCCCCTCTCAGCACTTCCTCTCTGTGACCCGGGACTCCAGCTGGAAGCCAGAGCCGACAGCCAGAGCTAGAGCTAGAAACACCACCAGCTTCCTCCTGGAAGCCTGGGCAGGAGAAGAAAGCACCAGACTCTCCCAAGTGCACCACAAGCTCAGCCCTCGCCGGCCTCAGCCACACTCCCGCTCCCACCAGACAGCACGGTCTAATTGAGAAATGAATCTGTGGCCACTGCCTTAAAATTTTTTTTTTTTTTTAAATTTCAAAATCCCTAAACAAACTGACTGATCCGTGCCAATTAAACTTCACCAAGTATAAAATCTCATTTGAATGTCTCCGTCATTTACATTTTTGATGGAAGTAGGGGCGCTTTATGGCAAAACTTAAATATGGTAATTAAGTATGAAACTCTTCACAGCTGTTTACAATTTAAGCTGTCACGTCTGAATCAAGTTTAATAGACCCAGTTACCATTGAGAATTGCCCATGAACTAAAAATATGGGCTAATTACCAACCCGAGTTGGATCACTATACACCAGGGCAAGGGCTGGTCACCCAGTATGGCCAGGACGTGGAAACACCAATATTTCTGCCTGCAAGAAACCTGGGGACACAAGCTCAGACTGTTTTCGCATAAATCTGCTTCTTCATTTGCATACATTCCCGCCACTTTGCCCCGACGTCCCAGGCTGTAAGTTAAACCAAATATAACCAGAGCAGCAGATTCTGCGTGCAGGTGGCCGAGGCCCAGGCGCGGCAGGGTCTGCGAGGAGTGGCCAGCTGCAGGGTCCAGTACCAACCCCGGAGGACAAAGTGCTCAGGCCTGCCGCGGTCAGCCTTCCAGGTGCCAGCCTCCCCTGCGAGCCGCTGACTACAGGTCTGTCTTACTACGTCCCTGCCTGGTTTCCAGCGACCGGGCTGTTAATCCTCACAGGGGGCTGGGGACCCAGGCCGGCAGGCCCTGCTGCCTAGAAGAGAGGCGTGCGAGGATCACTCCAGCGAGGCCGGCAGCCCGGGAGGAGCGTCCCCCGCTGCCCAGGTAGAGAGGCCTCTGGTCCCTGGCCTGTGGGGCGGCCCTGAGCTCCTCCGCCTCCACTGCTGAGCCTGGAGGCTCAGTGGGCACTTCCACCTCCTGCTGGTGGATGGGGGCGTTTTCATGTGGGGAGCTTCTTCTGGCCGTGCCCAGGGGGACCAGGGAAGGGAGCCTGGGGCTGTGCTGCCCAGCATTGGACCAACTGGTGGACGACCCAGGAGGAACCCCTTCTCCAAGCCTCTTGCAAGGAGGTCAGGGAGAAGAGACGGAGACCCCAGGCCCTCCTCTGCCGCACCCTTAAGGTCTCTGAGGTCTCTGGGGTGTTAGTCGGTGCTGACCTGCAGTCCCCACCCGCCTCAGCCACCTGGCCAATCCTACTCGCGGCTCGCCCTTTGAAGTCCCTGTCTCGGGGAGCCTTCCTGACCTCCAGGAAGGTTTGAGGACCCCTACTGGGGAGTCCAGCTCTCCGGTCACTGAAGCTGAGTCTTTGCACAGGTCCCCAGCACCCCTGGGTCACTCACCAGCCAGGCCAACGCTGGGGCAGCACAGCCCCCAGGCCTCCCTTCCCTGGTCCCCTTGGGCTCGGCCAGAAGCAGCTTCCTACAAAAACAGCCCCATCCACCGGCAAGTGGCCAGGGACTCAAGGCAGCCACCGTGGGAAATTCTGTGACGTCTTGAGACTCCTGGGTTTCCAACGGGGCCAGGCCACAGGCCATCCACACAGCAGCGCCCGGGGCTACCTAGGGCCCTGGAGCGCGAGGTAGTGTAGCGTGTCACCTGGGGTGGCTGTCTCGGGAAAATGGGGGACCCTAGGGAGGCAAGGAATGGAGGAGAAGGACAAGCCACAGTCCACCTGTCGGCCCTGACCACGGACAGGCCACGCTGAGAGAAGGAAGAGCCGGGTGTCCAGCAGGAGCCCTGTCCTCTGCGACTGGGGTTCTCGGTCCTCCTCGGCAGATGCCCTTCTGACCGGGGGCGGCTGACTTCCTTCAGGTCTGTCTGAAGTGCTCTGCCCCAGGCCGGGCCTCCCCGGGCCTCCCTCTGAACTGCTAGGCCAGCTCCCTCTCATCCCACCCCCCATGCAGACAGAGCTCCTGCACCCGGGACTGGCCCCCACCCAGCCCACTCGCTGCAGCAGGGCTGTGGGCGCTGCCCAGCCCACAGACGCTCCAGTCAGTGGGAGGAAGAGACGGAGAGCGGGACAGATAAGCCCGTGTTTAAGTCCACGTGGCCTCATGAGAGACAACACCCCGAGTCACTGTCTGGGGAACAAGGCTGCCACTGGGGAACAAGGCAGCACAGGAGCCTGCGGTATCACAAGACCCCAGGTGAGTGCCCAGTCACACAGAGTCTGCAAGAAACAAGGGGGCAAAATAAACACAGTGGCACAGGCCTGTCATCCCAGGGACTCAGGAGGCTGAGGCAGGAGGACTGTGAGTTCAAAGCCAGCCTCAGCAATTTAGCAAGGTCCTAAGCAACTCAGCGAGACCCTGTCTCCAAATGAAAAATAAAAAAGGCTGGGATATAGTTCAGTGGTTAAGTACCCCTGGGTTCAATCTTCAGTACCAAAAAAAAAAAAAAATCCTGGAACTGCTGAGGTAATCTCTTCATTCTGCTGATAGACAACAGCCCAGAGAAGGTCAGGATCTTATCAAAGGCCACACAGCACATCAGCCATTAGGAGACTTCTTGTCTGTCTCCTACTATGTGTGCCTTCCATGATCCTTTGTGACAGGCTGAACAGGGCACCACAGATGTCCCAGTCCTGATCCTGGAACCTGTGCGTGTTACCATATATGGCAAAAGGGCTTTGCCACAGGATTAAGTCAAGGACCTTGAGATGTGGAGATCATCCTGGATTACCTCGTGGGCTGAGTGGGGTCAGGAGAGCCAGAGAAAGAAACAGCAACGTGACGACAGAGCAAGCCTGGAGGATGACCTGCTCCAGGCCCTGAAGGCAGAGGACAGGGCCGTGAACCCAGGGACGCAGGCCACCTCTGGAAGGAAGAAAAGGTCAGGAAACGGTCCCCCGGAGCCTCTGGGAGAAACACAACCTGCTCCCTACCTCGGATTCTCTGGCCCCTAGAACTTAAGAGAAGAAACACGTTGGGCTTTAAGCCACTAAGTCTGTGATCGCTTGTCACGGCGTCGTAGGAGACAGAAGGTGCCTAGAGCAGGTGGGCAGCAGGAAGCCCAGCCCACCGCTACGATGCCCTCCAGGTGCCCTCTGGCACAGGGAAGGAAGAGGAGCCCGTCTCCTTGGCTGCCAGAGCCATGGGGCCTGGGGACAGGGCCCCTAGCAGTGACTGAGGGTGACTGCTGCTGACACTGGATCAACAGCGGTGGGAAGACCCTCAGATCACAGGGCCCGGGAAGAAGGCATCAGCGCCAAAGGCTGCCCTGTTCCAGCTCTGTGTCCCCAGATTCAAGACCACCGAGGTCCCCCATTCACCCATCCTGGCTGGATGTGTCAGGGGGTGGCCTGGGAATGGGACGGGGGTCCCCTCCCTCAGCGGCACAGAGTGAGGAAGGGGGGCTTGACCACCCTCTGCTCTTGGCTGCTGTCACCTTCAGCAAGACAGCTGGGCATTTCACTATAGATCCTGAAGACACAACGGAGAGGACGACAGTGTCCCCGTGCAGAGTTGTTGTGAGGGTTAAACAAGAACCCCTCAAAGCCAGGCACAGAGGGCGATAAAGCTCCCCTCCCTGGGCGGGTCACAGCAAGTCAGTCCCCTGAGGGCTCAACTGCCTTCCCTGGGAGCTGGGTGCTGACCTCTCATCTCTGGGACAGGGCCCTCCCAGGTCTGCACCCTGCAGGCTGCAGTGACCCTCGATAATCCCACACGTAACAAATCCTGACAGAGAGGAAGAGGCCCGGGTGCTTCCTGGGACGAAGGCGAGTCACTGCCCACTCCAGGCTGTCCTGCTGGGCGCTGCTGACCAGTGCCAACGGCTCTCAGCAGCCACTTGAGATTCCCAGGGGTTTCGTCCATTTTTGGGGGACTGTCACCTTGGGTCTTGTCTCCCAAGAGCAGCCCCAGCCCCCCACTGACCATTTTCCGCTTGGTGCAGAGGAAGGCGTGGCACTCGAGGCTCTCACTGTGCTGGCTCTGTGCGATGTACGCGAAGACCTTGTCGTGCATCTTGTCTGCCGTGCAGTAGGAGATCCTGAGGGCAGGCGGGAGCTGTCAGCAGACCCCACAGGATGTGCTGCAGGGCACCTCCCCTGACTTCAAAGGGCCCACCATCCCCTCTTCTCCAAGGCCAGACTGCAGGTTCCGCCCCAGCCTCCAGGCCTGGCATCCTGCACCTTCTGTGGGGGAGGTACCAGGCCAGGCAGGAGGACCTGGGGGTGAAGACTGGAGGGAGCCACCTCCTCCCTCCCCCTGCCACGCTGAGTCACACCCAACACAGTAAGAGCTGACGCCTGAATGCACACCAGGAATGGGTCCAAGCTTTCCAGATGTGGCCTTGTCAATTCTCAGAGCTTCCCTTGGAGACGAGACCTATTACTACCCCACTCTTCAGATGAGAAAGCTGAGGCTAAAAGTCTGGGACTACAGGGCTGGTGGCAGAGCTGGGACCTAGGCTCACTCTGGAATGCCCGAGTTGTCTCTGAAAGGTCTGTTCTGATTGCGGGGAGGGGCACTGCCCTGCTCACTCTGCCCTTCACCGGCCTCCCCGTCCCAGGTCACCAGGAGAACCCAGCCCATCTCTCCCAGGGTGGCTGGGACCAGAAGCAGCAAATCTTCTGGAGTTGATGCCAAGGGTGGGGACCTAGAGCTAGGGTTGGGCCTGTGAAGATGGTGACAGGACCCGGTGGGTCTGGGTGGAGAGACTCGGCAGCTCCATCTGCAGGGAACGCCCTCTTGCCTCCCCACCCTATCTGCTGTCCTCTGCGGGACTCCCCCACTCCTCCACTCCTAGGAATCAGGGGAGGGGCCTACAGCCCAGGAGCCACAGGCCCCAGCTGCAAGCTTCAGTGACACCACTGCGGTGCACGTCCCCAGCTGCCTCTTATTCCTGGGGATCCAGCCTCCTGCCCACGTGGCCCTGGGTCCAGATCCTGCGATTCTTCAAGCCCCAGCAGGTGCCACCTCCGGACCTCCCCAGGCAAGCCCTTGCCCTTCTGTCTCCTCTTTCCTCCCCTCCCCGCCCTCCGAGACTGCGAGCCCCTGGAGGACAGAGGCCAAGTCAGGTCCCCCATCTGGCACAGACGTCAGCAGGACAGGTACGTGGAAAGGCAGGCCGTGGCATCAGCGAGGCGTAACACTCTGGGCCCCCGACACAGGTGCCCAGCCACGCTGGCTCAGGCTGCAGCTGCTCAGCCAGCTGCGTGGAGACAAAGCAAGAAGTGGAGTGTGCCGGCAGAAGGGGGCCTGCTGGGCAAAGCTCTAGCCTGGGCGTGCTGGTCCCCGTCCAGCTGCTACCTCATTGTAGGGAGGCCACTCCCTCTCTGGGCCTCACTTTCTCCATCTGTAAAATGGATCCGGGCCCCCTCTAATTCTGAAATCCTACAAGTGACAAGCCAAGAGAGAAGTGGAGGTAGTCTGAGGCTCTGAGGGCTAAACCCTGCCTCCCTGGGACAAGGAGCCTGACTGAGAGGGACCATCTATGCACAGTGGCTGCAGATCTGTGTGAGACCCTCTGGAATGCCCGGCCAGATGCCCAGGGCTGAGCTACTGTGTTTACGGTGGAAGGGGCAGGGAGCCTGAGGCAGGACCTGCTCCCACCCCATTTATCAGATGAGGAGATGAAGACTCCACCATCACCCCGACAGAAAGCAACAGAGCCTGGAGTCAGCTAGGACACTCAATGCCCCGCCCCAAGAGGCAGGGACAGGGGCCACCCCTGTGCTGAGCATACCTGTAAATGGACACGTTCTCAATGAGCTGGTTGGTGAGGTTGTCAGTCAGGATAATGCCCCGGGGTGACACCTTGAGAGTCACCTTCTGCAGCTTCTTCCCACTGGCCTTGGCCTGGGAAGGGGAAGGAGGGCAGAGGCAGGTCAGAGGCGCTGCCTGTTTCTGTGGGACCCTCCCTCGCAGGCTGCACCTAGCTGCCCCAGGCCCACGTGCAGGCCTGCTGAGGCCTCAGCTCAGGCCGGTGCCGTGGGGAGGACGCTCAGCCAGTGACCCTGCAATGAACACAGGACACCAGCTGCTGCCCACCAGCAGCACAGCCTGCCACGCACTGGGCCTCACAGGCAGCAGGGTGGACTCTCGTCCTTCCTCCCCAGGAGGAAGTGAACTGGGAGGGTGAGGGACTGGTCCAAGGGCACACAGCTGGGAGGGACGCCAGGCGTGCTGAAGGCTAGCGCCACCAGCAGGATGACGTGGGACTGCCCCACCCACCACTGCTGCCAGCACCCGAGCCCTAGGGTCGAGGTCACTAAGGGAATGGATTAAAGGGCCATACCCACTAGGAGCTGGGAGGGGCCAACCTGGTCCCTCTTGGGCTACACTCTCTCAGGCCACTGGGCACACGGCCAAGTGACAGCAACCTCCCCATCTCCCCAGCACTGGTAAGCCACCAAAACTCAGGCAGGGAGGCTGAGCCAGGGAGTTGAGACTGAAAGTGGCCACAGACATGTTGGCTGGACAGGAGGACGCTGGCCCTGACCCCACAAGTCCAGTGATCTCCTCCACATGAGGTCACTGAGCTGACGCAAGGAGACTCAAGGGCAGGGCCAGGCTCAGAAGTCCCACTGAGGTCATGAGCTGGGGACAAGGGGCAGCTGGGAAGAAGCTGGCCCTGGCTGTGGCGCCTGCCCCTGCCCAGGGCACTCACAGTGGCCACGATCCTCTTGACAGCAGCGGCCGACAGCTCTTCGCCTTTGGGCCGCTCCACCAGCGTCATGCCCAGGTACTTGAGGCTGAAGAGCATGCCCTCCAACAGGGTCTCCCGCGTGTCCGTCCAGTTCTCAGGCAGCTCTGGGGCAGGACAGGTGGCCCTCAGAAACCGGGCAAGGAACACTGCGGTGCCCCTGCCATATTTTTACAAGTCACGAAGCACTAACAGTTTCTAGAACATACCAAGCACCTGATAAGCAGCTTCACACAAACTGCCCCCGTGAATCCTCAGCAAGAACCCACGAGCCGGTCTTTTATCAGCCAGTGCAGACAGAGGGGCCAGGGCCCGGGGGCTGCCACAGAGCCAGTCAGTGCCAGGCCACACGTCCAAGTCCCCAGCCCAAACTCAACTTCAATGCTGAGTTCTTTTTTGTTTTCTTTTTCCCCAAATGAAAAAGCCCATTTTTTTTTTTAACTTATAAAAAAAATAACATTATTGGGGCTGGGTTGTGGCTCAGTGGTAGAGCACTTGCCTAGCACATGTGTGGCACTGGGTTCAATCCTCAGCACCACATAAAATAAATAAATAAATAAATGATAAAGGTATTGTGTCCATCTACAACTAAAAAAATAGTTTTTAAAAAAAAAATCTCAAAGAAAACAACATTATTAAAGTACAATTCACATGCCATAAAATTCATCTGTTTTAAGGGGACAATTCAGTGATATTTAGTAAATTCACCATGGAGCACCCACCACCACAACGCAGTTTCCAGACACTCCCATCATCCCCAAGGGCCTTCCCCGTTTACCTCTTTCTGCCCCAGCAGCAGGCAGCCCCCAGGCTACTTTCTGTCTCAAGATTTTGGGGACCCTTGGCATCAAATCTTTCTGTTTCAACATTTGCCTTTTCTAGATATTTCGTGCACGTAGACCCAGGGAGGGGCCTTTTGGGTCTGGCTTCTTTAACTTACGGAGCTCATTGTTTTGATCTTGAGATTGGTCAAAATCTTAAAGCTTGATGCTGCCTAGACTTGGCTGACAGCCCTGTGGGTGACACAGGCAGTCACAAATCGGAACGCCTCATGAATTTGCGCGTCATCCTTGCGCTGGGGCCATGCTGATCTTCTGTTTTGTTCCAATTTTACTACAGGTGCGGCCGAAGCGTGCACCAGGGCTAACTTCTGCCAAGGGCAAGTCGGCCCATTCTCCTGCTGCGGCCTTGGCGAGGCGGGTATTAGCCCAGTCTACAGTCAGGAAGCAGGATGGAGGGGAGGGGACACGAGACAAGTCACACACCAGGAGCAGAGGGCTGGACGCCCCGGTTGGCTGCCCGTGCCCAGCCTGCACTGCCACACTCTGCCTGCACACCGGGGACCAAAGGGTGGGGGAGGGCATCCGCAGAGACGGCAGCTCAGGGGCTCTGGGTGACGACGCCTTACCAATGTGGCAGGCTGGTTCAAGTTCCAGCTTTGCTGCCTGCGCCCCTGTCCTCATTCTCAGGAGAGTCCCCTGCCCCCTTTGAGACTGATACTCATGCCCTCCTCCGGGGGCTACATGGGCAGGGTCCTCTGAGAACTCCCGGTGAAGACCAATATCAGGAAGGTTGGGAACTGAGGGGTGAGTCCATCGCTGGATGGGGAACAGGCAGGAGGAGAGCTGGAAGCAGCCCCCTCAGGAGAGGCCTGAGGAGGCAGAGGCACGGGGAGGCTTTGCCGTGCCCAGGGTTCCTCCGTGGAGCTCAGGCCCAGACACCCGTCACTCAGAGGGAAGCAACAGTAAGGAAGCAGTGTGAAGGTCCCCGGGCCCCACCTGTTAGGGCCCTGTCTGTCCTTACCACCCCACACAGACGCTGCCCCTGGAGGTGTTCATGCTGACCGTGCCCCATTCCACGGAAGAGAAGACTCCTCAGTCTCATATACAGTCTTGTTAAGGACAGAGCAGGATCCAGACAGGAACCAGCTTCTAGATGCCACCAGAGAGGTGGCCAGCCTCCAGGCCATTCCCTGGACCGGGTCTGGGAGAGGTCTGTGGTCTCCCTGCCTCCTCCTGAGCCTCCTTGCCACCACTGATGCACAGCCCCAGGAAGCAAGTTGAGCCCTGGCATCAGGGGCTTCAGGGTAGCTGAGCCCTGGCAGGTCACGGGTCTCCCCACAAGGTTTGGCTTGGCTCTGGCAGTCCTGTACTGTCAGGAGTAGAATCCTGGGCCCAGGGCGCACCACCAGGTCCAGCCCCCTGCCCAGTCCGTCTCCTGCTGCCCCTCCTAGCACCTGTCTCAGCACTCGGGTCCAAGGGCTGTACCCCCCTCCACGGTCAGGAGACTGTGCACCCACACTCCTCTGCCGTGTTGAGCAAGCCACTGTCCCCCTCGGAGGCTATTTCCTCATCCGAGAGGGAGTGTGTGTGTGTGTGTGTGTGTGCATGAGTGTTGGGGTGGGGAGGTCATACGGGGACCTCGTGTTATCCCTCCCCTGAGATCCCGGTGAGCAGGGATTTGCTGGCTGACCCAGAACTGGCATGCAGCTTGCGCTCCACATTTGCTGAGTAAAAGAATGACTGGAAGACCCCATCCCCAGCTCTGGCCCCCATGCACTGCTCATCAGCCTTCACTCCTGGGCCTCTACCCTAACATGAGGCCCGGTCCTCACAGAGATGACCCTAACACCCAAAGTAACCCCATCCTCTGTCCCATCTGCCCGGAGCCTAATCCATTTGATCCTCCAAAAAGCAGCACAAAGTTCTCCTTGATGTGTCCCTGGTACCACATCAGGTGATGAGGGACCCAGAACAATTCAGGCCCTGCTCTCCAGGAAACCAAGGATAACAACATCATCTCTGGAGTGAATCAGAGCTACAGTGTTAATAAAGATGAATAACAAAAAACTGGGCCTGGGGACATAGCTCAGTTGGTAGAGTGCTTGTCTCGCATGCACAAGGCCCTGGGTTCAATCCCCAGCACCACCAAAAAAACAGAAAATAATAAAAAGCTTCCCTCTGAGCAAGCCTTCTTTCGCTCCCATTTCACAGATAAGGAAACTGAGGCTCCAAGGACTGTGGCTCTAAAACCCAAGCTCCTGATCACTGGGCAGACTACCTGTCCATGAGGCCAGCTGCCCTACCTCTAGGAGAGGGTCAGGGAGAGATTCTTGGGGCTGGAGGTATGTGCTCCACCTGGACCGGGTATTCCTAACACCAGAGGCGTCCTTCCTGTGGGCTGAGACACCCAGACCACTGGATGGGCAAAGGCAGTGCTGCCGTGCCCACCGCGGGTCCTGGGCAGACACTGCTAACTGACGGCAGCTCAGTTTCCCTCAGTTTGGAAACAGGCCCAGGCAGGCCATGCCAATCAATCAGGGCTGGCCTTGCTCAGCTGTCATCCATTCCTGCCCTAAGGCAAACATCCTTCCTCCCCTATTTTTGTGTCCCCACTCTCCCATTTCCTGTGGCTCAGCCTTTTTCTGGCCCCTTTCCAAAGCCACTTCCGATCCCTCCATTCCAAAGGGCCAAAGCTTGCTAAGGTCACTGGTGATCTCTTTGCTGTCAAAACATTCCCCTGTCCTCCTTGACCCCTGAAATGCTTGCCATTCTTCTGCATTCCTCCCTTCCTGGACTGACCACTGCCTGCCTCCTACAGTGGCTGCTGCTCCCGGCCTCAGAGGCCCTGGGTCTCAAACCCTTGCTTGACAGATGATGCAACTGAGGCCCAGAGAGGGACAGCACCTTTTTGAAGTTATAGCAAGGGATAGGGGGTGGTCCCCAGACCACTACACCCAAGCCCCACAGGGACTGTTCCCATCTCTTTTCCCACAATGCACACACAGAGAGACCCCAGAAGCTTAAACCGTGCAGAACTGCCTCCTCGCGAGGCAACACTGCTTTCCAACTTCTGTTCAAGTAGTTCTATCTAAAGTGCTCTTCTTCCCCTCACTTGATCCAAGTCCCACACATCAGGCTCTTCCAGGAAGCCTTGAGGCAGCACAGCCTAGTGGTTGGGAGCAAGGGTCTTAGTCCTACCTTTCCACTTCTGATGCTTTGTGTGGGAGTGATCCTGAGATAGTTACCTTCCTTGAGCCTCAGTTTTCTCATCTGTAAAATGGGAAGCAACAGGTCCTACTTAACAGGCCGTCTTGTTTTGTCTTTTGCTTGTGGGGGTGGGGGTGGATACTAGGGATTGAACCCAGGGGCTCTCTACCAACTGAGCCACATCCCCAGACCTTTTTATTTTGGGAATAGTCTCATTAAATTAATGCTGGCTTAAAACTCATGATCATCCTGCCTCAACCTCCTGGGTTGCTGGGATTGCAGGTGTGAGCCTGGCCTCCAAGGGCTCTTCTGATCCTTGGATGAGATAATAGGCTGAGATACCGAGGCTGTGAACTGCACTCAGCCAGGGCCGGGCCGCGGCAGGTGCTGCGCACTCTCAGCCTCTGCAGGTGAACCTCCTCTCCCTCCACAGCCACACCCCGCCGCCAGGCAGCTGCCTGCTGTGTTCTCCCCCAAAGACCTGCCATCACAGTCGCCTCCCAGGACCTGGCACGGAGAAGGGGTGTCCTGCCCAACAGTGCTGTCCCATCTTGTCCTGCTTTGCCCTGTCCCCACCCCTGTCACTGGTCCTCCCTTTCCTCTGGGAGGCCTGGTTCCTCTGGTCTTTCTGCACACATGGCTCTTCTGGTGAGGCGTGAGACCTCTGGGGCCCACATCTTCCCGGTCACAACCAGCAGTGCCTCGGCACAGACAGACGCCCAGGGCTTCTCACCACCTCATCCTGCTCACCAATCACCTCAAATAGGTCCTGGTCGGAGCCTCTGGCACCCTGGCCAAGGCCACGTGCTCGTCAGGAGATGCCCAGGACTCCAGAGGAAGCTCCCAGAGGCCCTGGGCACACACAGGCCTGAGTCCACAGGCCTGTTCCGCTCCGGTTATTTTGCGCCCTGTGGTGGGCAGTGACTATGCTATTTTAACTGTGCAATTTTACAGATGACCTGCTGCCAGAGTTAGCGGGGACAGACCACACGCCCAGTCCAACTTCGGCTGTGACCATGTGCTCTTTCCTCATTAAGGTCCCTACCCAGGGTTTAGGGACAGGCAGGGCATCCCTGTACCCCTTCTGCTGCCCCAGGAGACCCAGCAGGATGGCGTCCGGGACACCAGAGTCTCAGCCAAAGCAGGGGCTTAGAAGCCACAGTGTGACAACATCTCAGGAGGGGACCTAAGCTCTGCCCTGACTGGAGTGTGGCTGCCTCCTTGGGCTGCAGCGTCTACCCGTCAAACATGCCTAGCCCTTTGGGAGCGTCATCTGAAGAAGCTTTCAGAGGTGAGGGTGCTAGGGAGTCTCAGAGGTCATGAAGCTAGTGAGGCTCAAGAAAATAACGATGCTAGCCGGGCGCGGTGGCGCATGCCTGTAATCCCAGCACTTTGGGAGGCTGAGGCAGGAGGATCGTGAGTTCAAAGCCAGCCTCAGCAATGGCGAGGCACTTAGCAACTCAGTGAGACCCTGTCTCTAATAAAATCACACAAAAAAGGGCTGGGGATGTGGCCCAGTGGTCGAGTGCCCCTGAGTTCAATCCCTGGTACCACAAAAAAAAAAAAAGAAAGAAAGAAAAAAATAACGATGCCCAGTGCAGCAGCTCCACCTCCTGAACACCTACACACACTGTAGGAGAGAGACAGGCCTGCAGCAGGGGCGGCCACAGCCTCCCAGCGCAGCTGCTTCACCTTACACAGAGACAATGATACTGCCCACCCCGGGGGACTGTCATGAGGATGAAGCAAGTTCCCACACCACCCTGTCTGGCACACACCAAGGACTGGAGTACGAGCTACTGTCACTACCAATGACAGGTGCAAAGAGCTTTAATGTGTACATGGCCATTTAGAGTGTTTTCTAAGAAGCATCAAGTACAGGCCAGCAACCCCACTTCACAAGAAGGCAGCTCAGAGAGTGCAGCAGGGCTGACGGTGCTGGGACTCAGATCCACACTCACTCCTGCTGGCAAGGCGGCGGCCACGCGGAGCCCTGCTCAGGGTCACTCAGCAGGGCCTGGGCCTGCTGCCCTGAAGGGCTGCTGGAAAGGAGCATGTGACCCTCAGCGGGCAGTGGATGACTCTGACTCCTTCACGCCCCTCCCTCAGCCGCCAGATCTGTGAGGAGCAGAGTCCCAGCCCCTAGTCAACCGTCCCCTGCACTTGCTGCCCCCAGTGCCTGGAAGCTGCGTCCCACATTCTTCCCTACTGGATTCACAGGTGTCGCCAAGTCACTTCCTCGGAGAGGTGATGCTGTCAGGGGCCCTCTGTGCATGATAGTCTACCAGCACCTGCCACCCTGCCTGCGGGCTCACTGGCCATGGAGGGACAGTCCCCTGCACACTGGGGATTAAGGTCTCCCATCCCCCACAACCCGCCAGCCAGGACTGCTGGTCAGGGTCCCTCACAGGGAACAATGCTGGAAGGCACGGTGGTGCATGTCTTTAAGCCCAATGACTCAAAAGACTGAAGCAGGAGGTTCACAAGTTCAAGGCCAGCCTCAACAACTTAGTAAGACCCTGTCTCAAAATTTAAAAATAAATGCTGGGCAAGTAGTTCAGTAGTCAAGTGCCCTAGGTTCAATCCCCAGTACCATTAAAAAAAAAAAAAGAATGATCCTGAGCAGCATGCTCTGCCTGGCTCCCAGAGTTCCCCAGAGGTTAAGCTCCAGTGGCCCACAGAGGTCATCTGCTTCATGATACCCACTTTTGGACCCCCTCCTCTTCTCACTTGTCCGGACAATATTTACTGGGATCTCTTCTCAAGTGCAGAACTTGCACTCAGATCCTTGACTCGGCATCTACTTTTAGAAGAACTCAAAGGACACCATCCCCCACTTTGCAGAAGCCGTGCTGTCACTTCAGCGGCCCACTTCGCCAACCTCTGCAGCCCTGTCCCTTTCTCTACCTCCTCCACCAAACTGTGAACACCATCAGAAGAGTCACGACCAATCCCCAGGTCCCCACAGCCTCTCAGTGCCTGACGCACGTCAATGCCCAACAGGTATTAGGGTTTGGCAGTTTATTCATCATATTTATATCTTATTATAAATACATATGAATGGACGCCTCCCTCCCCCACCTACCATCATGAACTGGTATCACTGCAACCCACACCTCATATTTATCCTTTCTCTTCTGCTTCCCTGATAGGTTAGCACAACTCACAAAGGGGCCTAAGGATCAGATGACCCCAGTACCTTTGGAAAGAAGGATACTGAGAAGTCGGGGTGAGCCACCCTTCCAGGCAGCTGGATGAAAGGAAAATCCTTGACCAGGGACTAAGATAAAATATTTATGGCCGGGCGCGGTGGCGCACGCCTGTAATCCCAGCACTTTGGGAGGCTGAGGCAGGAGGATCACGAGTTCAAAGCCAGCCTCAGCAATGGCGAGGCACTTAGCAACTCAGTGAGACCTGTCTCTAATAAAATACAAAAAAAGGGCTGGGGATGTGACCCAGTGGTCGAGTGCCACTGAGTTCAATCCCCAGTACCAAAAAAAAAAAAAAAAAAAAAAAAAAAAAAAAATTTATGGTTCCCTAAGAGATGGGAAGAAGCCACACGTGGGAGAGGGAGAGCGCCCTCTCCAGGTCAGGACACCTGGGAGAGAGAAGCTGTGAGCCTCGGAGCCCAGAAGCCTTGGGATGCTGGCTTTCCTGTGTGGCCTCAGGCAAGTCCTGTGCTTCAGTTTCTCTACAAACAAAAGAACGATCATGCTAATCCCAGCTAAAGACCTGAGAAACTCCCACTGGCATCAGTCCAGCCTCAAAACTCAGCCACAGGCCTCAGATCTCAGAGGCCAGGCCCAAGGTTTAGCTGGGTCACAACCCTAGGCAAGGCTACTCTAGCATCTCCCCTAGTCACACCCCATGGCTACCTCTCTCACCTGTGCCAGCCCAACCCGGGGTGGGACCTGCCACTGGGGTTCTCCAAGGCCAGAGACCACATTGGTAAGATCCTAGCACACAGATAAATCCTGGCTGGGGATTTGGAGTTCTGCCTTGCTTGGAAGCTCTATGCCTGGGGCCAGCGACTCCACTTCTCTCAGTTCCTTTATCTCTAAAATGGGTCTTATGATAAGAATCCCCTGCTTTGAGCATAGGAGCAAATGAGGCAAAAGCATCAAAAACACTTTGTAAAACACAGTGACCAAAGCCTTCGTTACCATCTATTGAGCTCTTCCTCTGTATTGGGCAAAACATACTGATGTAACCCCACAAAAAGCCTGAGGCAGATACTTCTCTTATTTTCAATTTACAGATGGGAAAATTGAGAATGAATAATGAGGGACAGGTAAGCTCTGGGTAAGCTCATTCTGGGTACAGAAGGCACTGGGACAACAGGGACTGAGCTCTGAACTTGTGGAGGCTGGGGGAGGGAAGGGGTGCTCCTCTGCTTTCCTTCAAGGTATAAACAGACCCTGAGCCCCCCAAACCTGGTCCATCACAGTAAGAATCATGTTGAAGGTCTACACAGACAGGAGGAAGAGGAGAGGGTGAATCAGGAGGGAGCATTATTAACAACAATTTTCTTGTAACACCCTGCCAGGTAAAATTTTTTACCCCATTTTGCAGGCAAAGAAACTGAGGCTCATTAAGGACAAGTGACTTGCCCTTGCTTGGAGCACACCAAAGACACTCTTTTCTACCACCCAAAGTGGCTACCTTTTCCCCTCCCCAGATTCAGCAGTGCTTCTAGGTCCCTTCCTCAGAGAACCATTGGTGGGGTGGGGGGTTGCTGCCAAGCCCACCCTAGAGAAAATCGGCAGGGTTCCTCCACTGAACAGTCATTCTCAGAAGTCTGGGCAGTTCCCACAAATTTTTAAAGGACTATTTTGGGAGCCATTAAGTGTGGGAGATGGTACATGCCCGGCCTGGCCCTAACGGGCCTCTGACCCCACCCCACAGCAGGACCCAGCCTGCGTTCCCAATGCCAGTCTGGGCTAGGAGGGCGCCACAGCTGGAGCAGCAGATCCAGGCAAGAGGAGGGGCAGGGCGGGCTCCCTAGGCCCAGACACGCTGGCGCTCCAGGGACTAGGGAACTCGGGCTCCCCCGGCGGAGCCCTGAAAGGCAAGGAGGGGGTAGGGGTGGCTGTGCCGTTTCCTGGTGGGGGAGAGGATGTGGCCCTAGGTGGGTGGCAGGTGGGGATATGGGTGTGCAGGAATCCTGCAAGCTGGCTCCACATCAGCCCGGAAGGCCTGTGTGAACTTGGGCAAACAACTCGCAAAAAAGGAGGGACCTGGGCTAGGTTTCCGAGGCCTCGGGGGAAGGTGCCAGGTGACGAACTCCCAGCGAGTAACCCGAGACAAGAGGACAGGAAGGGGGGCCCGGGTGAGCTCCTCCCAGACTCCCCAGGAGAGGTGGCGGCGCGCCTGCCGTTTGCCTGGGAGCCCAGGGACTTGGTAAGACCCTGGGGGAAGGTGCGAGAGAAAACAGGTTTCAAAAATAGCCTGGACACCAGCCTGGCCACCTGGACCCGGCGGTAGGCGCGACCGCAGGGGTCCTGATCGCCCGCGGCTGGGGCCCCTCTAGGCAACTCCAGGCCGGTCTCCTCCCAACAAGTAGGTACCTGCGACCCTGGGCTCACCCCTGAGGCCCGGGAGTTCACGATGACCCCGAAGGCCGGCCTCCGGGGGTGCAGGGGCAATGGGCTCGGCCGCCGCACCTCCCGCGGGGAGCAGAGGCGCGGGGACCCGGCACCTCCCCAGCGTTCGCGCGCCCCTCGAGCCCCGGCGCCGACGGCGAGCTCCTGCCCGACGCCGGCAGCCCGGGGAGCTGGGGTGGGGAGAGCCGGGGGTCGCCGAGGCCCCTTCTCCCCACCTGCAGCTGGGACCCCGCGCCTGGTCTCCGCTCCAGCTCCGCCCTCCTCCCCGCCGCGCCGGGCGGGGGTGGGGAGTGGGAGCACGACTGACCCCGGCGACCCCCACCCCGCGGGGCCGCGAAGGCCGCGACGGGACGCGCGCGGGCAGGCCCCGCCTCTCCGTCACTTGGCCCGACTCGGGGCGCCCGCGGAGGCCCGAGCTGGCCCGACCCCGGCCCGGCCCGGCCCGGCCGGCGGGCGCGCACACACTCACTGCGGTGCCGGCCGCCGCCCCCCCAGCTCTGCTTGGCCAGGCTGGGGCTCCGGATCAGCGCCCGCCCCGCGGACTTCAGCGCGTCCATGGCCCGCTCCGGCCGCCAGCGCCGCCGCCAAAACTCCGGCAGCAGAAACTTTCCGCCCGGCCAGGCGGCGCGCGGTCGGCGCGCTCCTCCTCCCTCCTCCCCTCCCCGCGCGAGCTCCGCGCTACGTCCAGGGGCGGGGCGAGGCCTGCCGGGCACACCCACGGACACGCCCACGGACACGCCCCGACGTCCGCCTCGCCCCGCCCCGCCCCGCCCGGCCGGCCGCGCTGGGCACTCTTGAGGCGGGCGGTCCCGTTGGCGGCGGGGCAAAGGCTCCTCCAAGACCAGAGACGAAAACTAGACGCCCACCTTTTCTCCCTCTCCCCGGCCGCCCGTAGCGGACCGAGGGTCCGAGAGGCCCCGCCCCCGCCGCGGGAGGCCAGGGCCTAGGATTCTAGACAGCCCAGCTTCTGAAAGGTGCTGGCAGACCATTTTACAAATCAGGAAATTGAGGTCCAGAGCGGTGAAAAGTTCAGGAATAAGAAAAAGGGAGGGCTGGGGTTGTGGCTCAGCGGTGGAGCGCTCGCCTGGCGTGTGCACGGCCCAGGTTCGATCCTCAGCACCACATTAAAAAAAATAATAATAAACGCATTGTGTACAACTAAAGCAAATAAATAAATTTAAAAAGAAAAAGGGAGCCGGGCTCGATGGCGCACAACTGTAATCCCAGCACTTGGGAGGCTGAGGCAGGAGGATCCCGAGTTCAAAGCCAGCCTCAGCAATGGCGAGGCACTTAACAACTCGGTGAGACCCTGTCTCTAAATAAAACACAAAAAAGGGCTGGGGATGTGGTCCCAGTGGTCAAGTGCCCCTGAGTTCAATCCCTGGTTAAAAAAAAAAAAAAAAAAAAAAAAAAAAGGAAGGGAGGGAGGGAGGGAGGAAGGAAGAAAAAGGGATGTCCAGGATAGTGGGAGGCTTCCAAGGCAGTTCAAATTTGCAGAAAAGGGGCTGAGCGTGAAAGTGAACCCTAAGCACAATCTCTGGGCTCCTTACTTGTAGGAGCCCTGTTTGGGAGATGGCTTAAATTGTGGTTGACTATGAGCCATGGAGATTTGGGCATTGTTGTCTTTTGTTTTGTAGTTTTACGGGACTTGGCCCGGGATCTCGCGGGACTTGGCCCAGGATTTTGAGTGACTTGAGCCGAGATTGTTGACTGATCCATGTAGCACCAGGCTCCTCTCAGGTACCTGCTGGGCACCCTAAGCTGCCCCCAGCCAGTCCCACTCCAAGTAGACTCAGAAATGAAGTATTGGGGAAAGAGGCCTTAACCTCCCAGGAGGACTTGCTGCGAGACTCCAGGCAGGTCTTCCCCTCTCTGGATCTTATTCTTGTCTCTAAAATGAAATGTGATCAAGCCGGTGGGTGCCTGCCTGCTTATTGAGTGTGTTATCTTTTCATCACTGTGACAGAATAACGGAGAAAATCAACTTAAAATAGAAAAGATATATTTGGGCTCATGGTTTCAAAGGTTTCAGTCCACAGTCACTTGGCCCCATCACTCTGGGCCTTGGATGACATCATGGCCAGGAGCACTCGAGCAGAGTTGCTCACCCCATGGCAGCTGGGAAGGCAAAAGCGTGAAGAGGAGGCTAGGACTCTCCCCCGGCGACCCAGTTCCTCCACCTCGGTCCCACCTCCAACAGTTTCTGCCACCTCCTCCTAGTCTGTTGGGTCGTGAACCCCTCAGTGGCTGAGCTGTTGGTGAGGTCACAGCCCTCTTGATCCACACACTTTCCACAGCCCCACCTCTGAACACTGCTGCCTTGGGAACCAAACCTCCCACACAGGAGCCTTCGGGGGTCATTCTAGATCTAAACCACAACAATGACCTTGACCCAGACCCTGCCCTACTTCTTGGGAAGCACTTCCAGGGTAGTCTAGACTCCAGAATTCCTCACGCACTGATCTTCTAACTCCAGGATTTTGGAATTCCAACTCTAGGATCCTGGGCCTTCCGGTCACACTGTGCAAACGCAGACGCTGCCCGGCTTCTTTCAGACCAGGTCCCTCTCGAGGCAACGCAGCCTCTGTAACTTCTCAGGGCTCAGGAGCCAGCAGTCCTGGCTGTGTTGGGAGGAACCCAGGCTGTGCTCACCCCAGCTGGACAGGGAGCCTGCTCATGGCCACTGTGTCTAAACTAGGTGCCGTGGCAGCCATTCTGTCCTCACCATTTCCCAAAGATGCTCCTCGGGTGGACCCAGCAGCCAGCAGTGGAGCCACCTGACACCTGGGAGCCTCCGTGAGGGGCTCCGACGGTCAGAGGCCAGGGTCCCACTCAGGCCTGAGGGTCCCATGAGTAGGATGCCAGGGTCAGAACTGCACTGTCTCGTGGTGATCATGAACTCACCTCTTTGAGCCCCATCTGGAAAAGGGACGAGGGTGCCTCTTCCACAGGATGTCATTCAGGTGTCGGGAGAGCTGAGTCCTGGCCTGAGCCCACGTCAAGGTTGCCCCCTCCCGCCCCAGGGGCCTAGGAGGGAGGATTCTCCACAGGCTCCCACAGTCCTGAGCGCTCTGCTCTGCGGATGCAGCTGCTGCCTGTCTCTGTTCTTCTCTCTTCCGTCAGATGCTGGTCCTTCAAGGGCAGAAAGATTTTCTGATTCATTTCTGAATCACAGATGCCTCGTCAGGGGTCCACGTGGAGTTGGAACGCCCTCAGTGCTCCCTCCCTCCTCCCCTTCCTCTCTCCAACTTTCTACCCCTGGAGGGCTGCCCTCTCTCTCAAAGAGCTGGGCCCCCAGCTCCCATGCCCCAGGGCATCTGGGCCCTAGAATCACAGGGAACTTTCTGGAACCTAGAGGAAAAGCAGTCACCCCAGGCTGACCAGCCAAGAGCAGCTGGTGGTGTCCGGCTGGCAGGAGGCACCATATGGGCCCCGTAAGCAGGCAGCCTTGGAACACAGTGCCCGCAGCAAGGTCTGTCAACTGGCCTTCGGATCGTCCCGGAGGTGACTCGCTGAGAGCTGTCAGCCGTGTGTCTCCTGCAGAGGGGCAGCCTGCCAGCGCCCCTTCTGCCGCTCCCAGAAACAGAAGCAGGAACAGAAGGTCAGAGCTGCGAGGGGCCCCTTCTGCGGTCACTGTGCCCAAATCCTCATTTTACAGGTGAGGAGCTTGAGACCCGGAGAGGGGCAGGGACTTGTCCAAGGTCACACAGCAAGTCAGGACCAGAAGCCAAGTCTCCTGGCCTCCCACCTGGAATTCTTCTAGCCAAAGGGAGGGAACAAAGAAATCTTAAGTACATTGATGTTCAAGTAAAGGCCTTAAGATGATTTGTCTTTTTTTTTTTTTTTCTCTTATATGATCCAACTTTGCAAACATTTCTACAATGATCGTGAATCTTTTAGTAATCAGAAAAACAATAGAGGGGAAGGGGAAAGTCCCTGGGTAAAGAACCCACTTCTGTCCTTTTTTCTTTTTTAGGTACTGGGGATTGAACTCAGAGGCACTCGACCACTGAGCCACATCCCCAGCCCTATTTTGTATTTTATTTAGAGACAGGGTCTCACTGAGTTGCTTAGTGTCTCACTTTCGCTGAGGCTGACTTTGAACTTGCGATCCTCCTGTCTCAGCCTCCCCAGCCACTGGGATTACAGGCCTGAGCCACTGCGCCCAGCCACCTCTGTCTTTAGTCCAGTGACCTCTCGGAACTACAATCTTACTTTGCTTCTTGGTCCTTTGGCTAAGATCAAGTGTAGATCAAGTGTAGAACTTCAATCTGACTGTTGGCTGCCCTGGTGGACTCTCACAGGAGACAATGGGTGCTGGGAGCTAGGTGGGCTCTCAGCCTCTCTCTCTCCGGGTGCATTTGAACTCGCAGTGAGACCAAGACAGAGCGGAGGCTGGGGGTCGGAAGCCCTGGCCTTCTCAAGCGGCCTGCCCTCCCAGCTCCCCCGATCAACCCCTTTGCCAGTGTTTCTACCTGCAAAACAGGATCATCAGTGGGGGGCCATGGGGCACCATGATTCAGCCCCCCAGGCTCTCTTGGGTCATGACTTCCTGGCCTTAGACAAGTCATTTAAATGTCATGGGCCTCAGTTTCCTCAAAAATGTAAAATTGATGCAATAGACTGAAAGTTTATGCCCCTCAATATTCGCATGTTAAAATCCTAACCCCCAAGGCATTAAGAGGTGGCGCCTTTGAAAGGGGACTCTCAAGAAAGCAGAGCCCTGTGAGTGGGACGAATATGAAGGACCCCTGAGAGCTCCCTGGTCCCTTCTGCCGTGTGCGGTTACGGAGGGAGTGAACACAGGAGCAGACCCTCACCAGACAGGGACCTGCAGGCGCCTTGGTCATGGGCTCCTCGGCCTCCAGCTCTGTGAGAAATAACCTCCTCTTGTTTATAAGCCACCTGACCCAGGGTGTTTTGTTACAGCAGCCCAAGCAGGGGAGGACGGTGGGGAGCGTGCCTCCTGGGGTGGACCTGAGCATTTCAGGAGTTAATGTTTGTGACGTGTTTAGAGTGACGCCTGGATACAGTGAGGGCTCCATACGTCGCCTATCTTTATGAAGCCCAGCTCACTTCCTGACTGGATGAGCGTGAGGATGGTGTGGCGGGAGGGGCTCTGTGGTCCACAGTCTGATCCTCGTCTGTTCCCCAGGAAGGACGTTCTCTTGGCACTGGAACCAGCCTGGCCCTGTCTGAGCTGCGGCCGCCCAGCGTCACCGGGAGCCCCCGTGGCACCCTCGGCAGGCAGCTAGGACCGCCTTGCTCTTCCTCCAGCCCAGGCTGGACACTGCCCTCTTCCAGGGAGCCGGAGGGAGCCTGGGTTGCTGGTGGTCAGGAGCCCCGGGGACTCCGGGCTACACTCTGCTTTGACCTTTCCCCCCTGCAGCGCCCTTCCTGCCAGGTGCCTCTGAACCCTTCCCTCAGACCCTTCCCACACGCTTTCCCTTCCCAGACCACGTAGCAGGACTGCTTCCCCGCCCTCAGCCGCCGACCTTTGCCCAGAACATCCAGTTGGCCTCTCCCAACCCCCAATATCCACAATCATTCCTGCACACCACTGTTCTCTCCCGAACACGCGCACACACACGCACACGCACACACGCTTCTACACGACAACTCTTTGGCCTTAGAGTTCCACATAACTGGGCTCTCCAGCCAGGTCCACCACTTAGACACGCACCCTCAGCTAACCAGAGCCTCAGTTTCCTCATCTGTACAACGGGTAGGTACGATGCCCACCTAGGAGGCTTTGTAAGGCTTCTGTGGGATAATATGTGGGAAATGCTCATCCCAATGCCCGGCCCACAGCAGGCTGTCAGTGAATGGTCACTCTGGCCACCACTAATGTTATGGTCGAGGTGACCCGCCTGCCTCTCCCAGCAACTGGACGTGCTTCAAGCACAGGGGTGGGAAAGCATCTTTCACCCCAGGTTTCCCTGGAGCAGCTGACCAGTGCCTGGCACCCAGGAAGGACCCAATATTCATCCAAGGACTTAAGTCCTGCCCGCTGTTCTCGAGGCTCGTCTCACAGCGGGGTGCCTCTGCAGTTGGAGGTGGGCAGTGCCTGGTGGGGCTGGAGGAGGTGTTCCTGAGGGTCCCTCGGTCCCCACCGTGCAGCCTGCCCTGCTTGGTGGGCCGGCAGCGGCCTCCTCCCAGCCTGGCCTGCACGGGGAGCTCTTGGGTGGTGGAGCCACTGAGCTAATTAAGAATGACAAACTACCGTGTAATGGCCAGCGATTGATGAGTCCCTGCCTCTTCCTGCCCCTCCTTAGCACTGTCTGGCTGGAGCTCCCAGACAGACATGGAGGCAGGCAGGGAGGGGTCGTGAGCACAAGATGGCATCAGGAGACCCGGAGGCCGGCGGCTCTGCCACCCTGTCGCAGTGGGACCTGGGCAAGGACGTCCGCTTCTCAAATTGGCTTAATTTCTCCTTCTCCCACTGTAGGCTCTTGACCTTGGACTGAGAGGAGGAAGAAGAAAGACGAGGAGGCCTGGAGGTGAAGGCCAGGCTGGTGGAGGACAAGGCGGACAGCCCGGGTTCAGGTCCCAGCCCTGCGCCTCGCCGGGGCTGCGACTCGGGCAGACCACCTACCCACCTTGTCTAAGCAGCAGGTTCCTCACCTCTAAAATGGTATGTGTTCAGGAGCACTTAGCTCGGGTTAGAACAACCTGCATTTATCCTAAAAACACGCCTGTGGCAGCCAGTCTGGGTGGCGCAGCCTGTGATCCCAGCCACTCGCGAAGCCTGGGCAGGAGAATTGCGAGTTTGATGCCAGCCTGGGCAGATTAGTGAGACCCTGTCTCAAAATAAAACAGAAAGGGCTGGAGACGCAGCTCAGTGGTCGAGCGCCCCTGGGTTCCATCCCTAGGACCAAAAAACAAAACCAAAAAAAAAAAAAAAAAAGAGAGAAGGAAAAAGAGCCTGTGGAAAAGGTCCCGGGACAGCCCATTCCTATCACAATGAGCCTGGATGGTAAGAGTCAAGAATCGTAGAGCAACTTGATAGAGCCATTTGATATCGATTGAATCATACAATGAAAGATAGCTTTACTTGGGTCTTTTTTCTTTCTAGGAATTCATTTCCCTTTATTATTATAAATTTATTATTTAAGGTCAACTTTCCCTTATTTCCTGTATTTTGTGAAAATATCAGTCTAGGGCAGATTAGAAAAATTTTTAAAAACAATCCTTCTCCACGGATGGTTTGAGAAGTGGACTTCACAAAACACACCTGGGCATGATCTCACCCAGAGTTTGATTTCCAGGAACTTCCAATTGGTGCAAAGACTGCAAAATAAAGACACTTACGAGGCTGGGTTTCCAGGCCCTTCTTCCTAAAATCGCTACCCAGCCTCCCACGCTGCCTCCCTCCCAATCACACATTCTCGTCACACCACCTGGCTGGATCTTCCCCCGGGCGTCCCATGCCCTGGTGTCCCCCACGTCTTTGCCTGCACTGTTCCTTCTACCTGGAAAGCCTTCCCCACTTTGCCCTCCAACTGGCAAACTCCTATTCATCCTCCAATGCCCAACCAAATGGCCCCACTCCCTAGAAGTCTTTCCCAATGCCCTCCCTGCAGCTGGCCTAGAGAGGATTAGTTGTCTATCCTCTGCTCCTCGGTACCCATGCAATGTGGAGGCTGAACGTGGCAGCGGTTGAATCATGAGTGCAGGAGTCAGGATGACGTAGGTTCCAGACCTGGCTTTGCCAGCTCTTTCATCCTGGGCAGGTAATTTTACACACGGTGGAGCCTCATTTTTCCCATCTGTACAATGGGGTGTAGAGATGGTGTGGGAAAAGTTCCTGGCACCGTGACACAGAGCCTGCTTATTTAAGAGAGATCTGCGGCCAATTTCAAGTTACCCCAAGTTTAAAGATTGTCTTGCAAAATTCCTGACTATCCGCCCCTCAGTCGTGGGGGCCCCAGCTCCAGCGCCCCTCTGGGGGAGATGGTTCTGAGTGCAGCACCCAGCTGAGGGCTGAGCTGCTTCCCATGCTCTGGCCCAGGACACATCGAGGGCCACCCAGAGAAGGGCCCCAGGTCAGGCCTGCCCCACGCAGAGGTGGGCACTCCTCTCCCCGCAGCCCAGCCGCTTTGCTCTTTGGGGTAAAGGCCTGCGGGACTCTTCATCAGTCCCCCCTGGGAGGGGAGCACCGAGGCTGAGCTTAGGCCCCACAGGTCCACCCATCAGTGACTCTTGGGGGTGGACAGGAGGGGCAGCCACAGGGACCAAATTGCAATAGCACCATCTCCACCGATGACGAGTGAAAACTGGCCCCAGAGTGCCTCGATCACCACGGGACCAGAGAACTGTCACGACCTCCCCGCCCCGCCCTTCCCACCGCCCCTCCTCTCCAGGGGCAGAAGGCCCTTCACGGGCTCCGAATGCCACACCCCCACGTTATCTGTGGATCCCTTTATCTTTGCCTCGTGTTTTGGAAGCCAGTCTGATGGGACAGCAGAGCTGCAGCCCAGGTGCGTCCCACAGGCTGCCCCTCCCTGGCCATGGGTCCCCTCAGCCTCTCCTCCCGCCCTGCTCCATCGCTGTGGCTGGCCACCACCTGGGCCCAGCCCGGTCCTTGGTCACGCAAATCCCGCGTCGTCTTGGACGAGAGCTGGCGGCTGCGGTCCTCACCCTCGCTGGCTGGCGGCACTGTCACCAGATGGGGGTCCCAGGAGGTCTGCCCAGAGGCAGAGAGACCTCTACTCAGAGCATCCAGGTCCTCGAACCCTGGAAGGAAAGAATCTAAGGACAGGACAGGCCTCAGGAGGAAAGCAAAGAACGGATTCCAGAGAGGGAAGGCACTGCTCCCCGGAGGGCCGGGGCTGCCTGGAGCGAGATGCGGTTTGGGGTCTCGGCTATTCTTTATTTCATTTATTTTTTTTGGTACCGGGGATTGAACTCAGGGGCACTCGACCACTGGGCCACATCCCCAGCCCTTTTTTGTATTTTATTAGAGACAGGGTCTCACTGAGTTGCTAAGTGCCTCGCCATTGCTGAGGCTGGCTTTGAACTCGAGATCCTCCTGCCTCAGCCTCCCAAAGTGCTGGGATTACAGGCGTGCGCCACCGCGCCCGGCTTCTTTATTTTATTTTTATTTTTTCTATTTTTATTTATTTGCTTTAGTTGTACACAATGCGTTTTTTTTATTTGTACGTGGTGCTGAGGATCGAACCTGTTAGATTCCAGGCAGAAGGCTACGCCTCCAGGAAGAAGGCCACACCTCCCCAGGTGCTTTGTGACCAGCAGGTTCCCTGGCCACTACCTCCTGACCTCTGGTAGCCTATAAGGCAAGGACTCGCTCCAGGGGGGCTCTCTGACCCCCCACTCTATTTAAGCCACCCCCGGACTGAAATCGCTCTCTGTTCGCGCTTGCCCCTGTTCCCGTCCGTTCCCCATTTTCTCTTTTTCTCCCCCTTCCACGCGTGGCCCCTAATAAACTTCCCCTTTTATTAAAATGGCATTCCCTGCGTAAGAAACTTTGCCTAAATTCTAACAGAACCCGGGTCGCCCACGCGCTAGGCGAGCGCTCTACCGCTGAGCCACAATCCCAGCCCTTCTTTATTTTTTTAACCTTTATTTTATTCATTTATTTTATATGTGGTGCCGAGAATCGAACCCAGAGCCTCCCACGAGCTAGGCAAGCGCTCCTCCACTGAGCCCCAGCCCAGCCCCGGGCTATTCTTTTA
The DNA here is from genome assembly GCA_025594165.1 of Tamias sibiricus. Lineage (NCBI taxonomy): Eukaryota > Metazoa > Chordata > Mammalia > Rodentia > Sciuridae > Tamias > Tamias sibiricus. Next base: position 20,628,656 of record CM046658.1, on the reverse strand, counting down.
AAGGAATGCAGGCGGGGGGTGGGCCTGGGAAGGTGTGGGGGGAGAGCTTCAGCCAGGTAATCGCAGACGTTTATGGTGGTCTGGTTTTTTTTTTTTTTTAGGACCTTTAGGCTCCTGTCGTCTCCTCGGATGAGTAAACAACCTGCTGGCTATTTATCATGGGTTTCTTAAAACATATCTCTCTTTATTCATCTAATCTAAAAACACATTGTGTCGATGAATGAGCGGGCCGTTTTCTAGATGAGGGAACCTACAGTGGCGATTTCTCGAGTCTCTGGGAGGCACAGGTGGGGGGAGGTGGGAGCGCTCGCTCTGGCCGTGAGACTTTGGGGTGGAAAGCTCCAGCCTCCTGCTCCCTCCCATTCCTGGGGGTGGGCAGCTAAAGGCCCAGCGCAGCGCAGAGCAGGTGCCGGCCCTCGCTGGCCTGGGGGTCTAAGGACGCAGGTGTGCCATCTCCGAGGGTGGGCCTGTGGCATGGGACGTCTGGCTCGGCTTCTGCAGGCCCTGCCCACATCGGGGTGACGGGAGCAGCCCAGGGTCTGGCTGAGGGGGGCAACGGGGCCGCTGTCCAGCTGCGGAGAATTGGCGTGTCCTCTGTGCTGGGGTGGGGCCTCCAGGTGCCCAAGAGGACCTTTACCTTGAGGGGAACCTGGGCACCTGCGGGCTCCCTCACCGGGAGTGGGGGACGGCTCCTCCTGCCACCATCCTCCCCAGTCTGTCTGTCTGTCCTTCTAGCCAGCTTGAGGCACCCTCAGGGGTGAACCCAGACACAGCAGGGCGTGGTCCCCGATGCCACGGAGGAGCAGATGCTGTGGTGTTTGCCACGCACACTGTGAAGGTGAACGGCAAGGTTCCCACTCGTGATTTAAAATCTTCATTTTCCTTTACTTAGCATGACAGGAATAGCCAATCAGTAAACGCAGGGACAGCCACAGCAGGAGGGGACAGTAGAAGCCACAGCAGGAGGGGACAGTCCCCCTTTCACGGCACTTTCCCTCTGCCTTGTGGAGGGGTCCCCTGAGACCCCTCTGTACTGGACTCTGCAATCCAGGGCCGGCCTTGTCCCTCGTCCCCCTGCGCCCTGGCCCTGGATCCCCCTGCTCCTGCCACTCGTCCCTCGCCCTGGGTCCCCCTGCTCCTGCCACGCCTGGACTTAGGGAGCATCTGTGCCAGCCAGGTGAGCGCTGGGTGTCCAGTGGTTGTGTCGCCTGTCCCCAGCATGCGGGCTCCGGGAGGTGCCAGCACATGGGGGTGCCCAGCACGCACTGGGGACCGTGGAATGAATGGATGTCATCCGGGTGACTTCCGGCCACCCGGCCATCAGCTGGGTCCCTTCCTTGTCATCTGGTCCACTGGGTCAGGCCGTTCAGGCCAGAACGCTACGGTCAGCCTCCCTCCCCGGCCCTGGTGAGTCAGCCCTCCACTTCCGGCCAGCCCAGGCCCGTGGTAGGAAGGCGGCCACGCTGCGGCTCCACGGCTCTCCCAGACCCTGGACGGGCAGCGTCCCTGGTCCTGGGATTCCTTAGGCCACTTCCACCCATTGTCTTGGGCTTCTTGAGCTGATCTCCCGGGGGAAGCTCCCCTTGCTGGCCGCCCATCTGCTTCCAGCTTCAGATCCTTTTTGGCTCCAAATCCTCTCCTAGGGTTTCCTTGACCCCTTCCGCCACTAACGGCCAGAGTGACCTTGGGCAAGCCAGCTGCTCTCTGGGGAGGCCCCTGTGGAACAGAAGGTGGGGCGGGCTAACCTGCCCCCCTCCTGGGGAAGGGACGGGCCTTGGGGAACCTTGGATAAAATGGAAGTGGCTTCTGTGGTGTTTGGGCCGCTCTGGCACGACAGCCCGATGTCCCGTGACCCCAGTCTTCGTCCCTCCCGGTCGGTTGCACAAGAAGCAGCTTCCATTGCACGGAGCCACCTCTGCTAATGGCCTGGCAGCCAGCCCGGCTGCTCCCTGCCTCCTCTGGAGAGACCTCTGGCCTCCACTCCTCAGGGCGGCCTCTCCCCGTCCTTGTTGGTCACTTGGGGGTAGGATCCAGCAGCTGAGGCCGAGCCCCAAGCCCAGGCGCTCACAGAGGGCAGAACCGTGTTCCTCTCTTACCCAAGAGCTGCGGGCCGGGTTCTGGGCCCGGACGGACCCCTGCTCCATGACGGCCCACAGCAGCGTGACGCCGTCCCGTGAAGCTTCACCGCCGTCCTTATGGTTGTCACCAAGTCTGGGTCAGCCAGCAGGAAGGACAGAGAGGAGCCCCTGAGACTGAAGGCTGAGGCCTGGGAGGCCTCCTCACGTCCACTCACCCCAAGACCAGGACAAAGTCTAGCAAGGGATGCTGGGAGTCGTGGCCTCGTAGAGCAGCCGGGAGCCTAGGGACGGGTGACAAGGACAAATCCAGGGGACAGCCGCTGGTTCAACACCTGCCTGCTCTACCCCAGAGGTGCGTCTGGCTTCTAGACAACCTCGTCTCTAGGCAGAGAGGGACAGGGACAGGCAGAGAAGAGGACGGGAGGAGATCAGACACAGCTAGCAGCTGAGTTAGCTTTTCTTTCTTTTCTTTTCTTTTTTTTTTGGGGGGGGGGTGCCAGAGATTGAACTCAGGGGCACTCAAGCCGTATTTTGTATTTTATTAGAGGCAGGGTCTCGCTGAGGTGCTAAGTGCCTCGCTGTTGGTGAGGCTGGCTTTGAACTCACAATCCTCCTGCCTCAGCCTCCCAAGCTGCTGGGATTACAGGCATGTGTCACCGCTCCAGGCCAGTGTGCAGTGCCCTGCCCACATGACACTCAAGGGGTCCTGAGAGATCCTGTGACTCGAGGGGTCACACGTGCCCTGAGGGCTCACCAGGCCCTGGGCCATGGTTCCCCTGGTACAGTGTCTGTCCCCAGGATGCAGAGTCCAGCGGGAAGACAACACAGGAGTGGAAGCAAGTTCCAGCAGGTAAGTGGCACCCAGGAGGGAATTGGCCCTGAGTCTTGGGGCCGGGGAGGCAGACGGGAAGGAGCATGATAGAGACAGTTTCTTTTTTTTTTGGTACTGGATATTGAACCCAGGAGCACTTGACCACTGAGCCACATCCCCAGACCTTTTTATGTTTTTTTTTTTTTTTTTTTTTTTTAATACTTATTTATTTGCTTTAGTTGTACATGATGCGTTTATTTGTACATGGTGCTGAGGATCGAACCCGGGCCGTTCACATGCTAGGTGAGCACTCTACCGCTGAGCCACAACCCCAGCCCCCTTTTTATGTTTTTATTTAGAGACAGGATCTCACTAAGTTGCTTAGGGCCTTGCTAAATTGCTGAGGCTGGCTTTGAACTTGCCATCCTCCTGCCTCAGCCTCCGAGCTGCTGGGATTAGAGGCATGCGCCCAGCAAGACACATTCTTGATTGATCTCGGCCGGCAGGGAGTGCTCAGCTCCCTGACATGTTTTACTAGAGTGACATGAAGTGAAGGAAGAATACGAAATGAAGAATGAAGAAAGCTGGATCCCAGCCTTGCTGCTGTGTATCCTAGGGCAAGTCCCTGTCCCTCTCTAATCTCAAATTCTTCACGTCATTTGCAGGGCCACCAGCAGCACTCTGGCTATCCTTGTCGGAAAGATTTCCTCACCAGTGTACAAAATACAAAAAGGCGTCCCTCCCCTGTACTCAGACACACAACAAGGGGGCAGGCTGGATTTCAGCCACTCTTCTTTCCCACTGTGCTTCATGCCGTTGTGCAGTGCACAACCCACACAACTGCGCTTAGGCAGCAGTCTTGCCCATCAGCCTCCCTGGGATGTTGTATGGTACCAAAGAGCAACTCCTGCAAGAATGACTCAGAACCCCAACGGCCCCTAGAGCACCTGTCCGTCCAGCGGGTTTTCTTTCTCTCTTGGGTGCTGCAGTAGGGCTTGGGCTAGCGTGAGGCCTGGGTCGCAAGAGCCAGGAGGCACTCATCTCCAGGGGCATCTCCAAAAACGAGAGCCCAGGCCTTTACCAACCTCCCCGTGGCCCTGGGCGGCTCTGCAGAACTCCCCTAGGGGAGGTGGGTGGTGGTGATGGTGCCCGAAACTGCCTCAAGTTCACCGAGGGTGGCTTCTCTTGGCATCTGTGTGGGCACCTGGGAGTCATGGGGGAGACCAGAGTCCAGGGAGGTGGGTGCCCGGCGAGGCTCATGCGCAGGAGCCTCAGCTTCCCCAGGCCTGCAGGGCATCTCAGCTCATGGGAGAAGAGGGAAGGAAAGAGACGGAGCAGGAAGGACCCGGCCCTCGGATGCCCCGTCTGTGGCCCAAGGAGCCCATGGGGACAGCCAAGGGACGGGGAGTGGTGGGGCGGGAGGGAGACCTGGCCGGCTGCCTGTGCTCACAGGCCAAGGGGGAGGCCGCCTCTGAGCGCTGGCCTGAGGCCAGGCCTCCACCCTCAGCCTCCCCAGAGCCACCTTGGAGGCCAGGAGCCTGACAGACCCAGGGCTGGACAGACGAGGACTCTGCCAGGCTTCCTTCCTCCCCGGCTTGCCCAGGGCCACTTCCTGCTGCCCTCGGGACCACCTGGGGTGACCACCAGTCATCCAACCCTTCCAATCAGGGAGGAGAGGCAGGACCAGAGGGGGGGCGTGCCCACGGCCCCCGCGGCTGCTTCCCCGAACTTCTGACAGTCATCCTCAGTTTTGCTTTCGCCTAGAGGGGTGGCTGGTGTGTGTGTGTGTGTGTGTGTGTGTGTGTGCGCGTGCACACGCATGTGTGTGTGGGTGTGTGTGTATGTGTGGGGGTGAGTGTGTGTATGTGTGTGTGGGTGTGTGTGGGTGTGTGTGGGTGTGGGTGTGTTTGTGTGTGTGTTTGTGTGTGTGTTTGTGTGTGTGTTTGTGTGTGTGCGTGCGCACGCGTGTGTGTGTGGGGTGTGTGTATGTGTGGGGGTGGTGGGGTGGTGGTGTGTGTGGTGTGTGTGGGGGTGTGTTTGTGTGTGTGTGCGTTTGTGTGTGTGTTGTGGTTGTGTGTGTGTTTGTGTGTGTGCGTGTGTGGGTTTCTGTGTGTGGGTGTTTGTTGTGTGTGTGTGTGTGTAGGTGTGTGTGTTTGTGTGTGTGTAGGTGGGTGTTTGTGTGGGTGTGTGTGTGGTGTGTGGGTGTGGGTGTATATGTGTGTGCGTGTATGTGTGCGTGCGTGCGTGTGCGTGTGTGTGTTTGGGGTGTGTGTGTGTTTGTGTGTGTGTATATGTGTGTGTGTGTGCAGGTGGGTGGGGTGTGTGTTTTTGGTGTGTGGTGGGTGGGTGGGTGTGTAGGTATGTGTGTGGGGTGTTTGTGTGTGTGTGTTTGTGTGTGTGTGTGTGTGGTGGGTGTGTAGGTGTTTGTGTGTGGGTGGTTGTGTGTGTGTGTGTGTGTGTGTGTGTGTGTTGTGTGTGTAATGTGGGTGTGTGTTTGGGTGTGTGTGTGTAATGTGGGTGTGTGTGTTTGGGTGTGTGTGGGGGGGTGTGTGTGGGTGGGTGTGTAGGTGTGTGTGTGTGCATGTGTGCATGTGTTGTTTGTGTGTGTGTGTTTGGGGTGTGTGTGTGTGTTTGTGTGTGTGTGGGTGGGTGTGTAGGTGTGTGTGTGTGCATGTGTGCATGTTTGTGTGTGTGGGGGGGTGTAGTGTGGGTGTGTGTTTGGGTGTGTGGGGGGGTGTTTGTGTGTGTGTGCATGTGTGCATGTTTGTGTGTGTGTGTTTGGGGTGTGTGTGTGTGTGTTTGTGTGTGGGGGTGTAGTGTGGGTGTGTGTTTGGGTGTGTGTGGGGGGGTTTGTGTGGGTGTGTGGGTGTGGGTGGGTTTGTGTGTGTGGGTGTGTGGGTGTGTGTCCACTCTTCTGTACGTCCTTCATCTTGGAAGGAAGCCACCAACATGGGAACAGCACGATGGCCGTGAATAGGCGCTCAGCACTGCCTAGGAGGACGTCAGCCCAGCCGCTGTGGAAGTCCAGCTGGGTCTGGTGACCCCAGACGTCTGATCGCGAGGGCCAGTCCCTGCGCAGAGGCGCGGTGGCGGAGTTCAGGAAGGCGTTAAGGACAGGTAGCACCGTCTCCGTCTCGGCCTCATCAGCAGTGGCTTCGTTTTCGCCATGAATGTGGCGTCTGGGCCCTCCTGCTGCATCTCGTCCACACGTCCCCTCCTGTGAGAAACGGCCCCTGGGGAGTCCTGGACAGTAGCAGCTACCTTTGTGGCCAGGGGCAGGGGACCTCTGGCCCTGGGGACCACCTGGGTCCTGGGCTGCACCCAGCCTCAGCGTGTCCACCTGCCCTCAGAGGAGCCCCTGCGGGTTCCGGGCCTGCAGGTCTCTGAGGCCTTCTCACCAGAATCCGAGCCCTGGAGCACCAGAGGCCTCCGGAGTGGCCCTGCCCTCAGGCCACGTTGGGGCAACAGAAAGGGGCGGCCCTTGTGTGGCCTGCGGCCTCTGAGCAGGGCTGAGGGCCTGGGCCTGGGGCCGAGGGCAGGTGGGAGTCAGGGAGCTGGAGTCCGCAGAGCACGGGGTGGAGAGGGTGAGGAGGGCCCTGGAGGGACGGAGCGGCAGGACAAGGAGCCACCAGCCCGAGGACACCAGTCAGGGAGATGAGGGCAGACCCTCTGGAGCCCCCGAAGGCTCCTGGGAGGGAGGGGCAAGGACGCAGTGTGGCCCTGCGCGGGGCAGGGGTCCGCGTCCCACCCACCCCTCCATCCAGACCTGGAAGGCCCGCTGGTGCGGGGTCGGGGTCCCATAGCAGGAGTGTGGACTGGGCCCGTCCCACTGCCCACGGGCCATTGTGTTCCAACCCAGTGGCCGCCAGGACCGTGGGCCCCACAGCCCCTCCCCACCTCACCGCGCCCCTGCTGGCGGGGGAGAGAGGAGCTGCTCCTGTGCCCCGGCCGTGGCCCAGAACCCACCATGCACGGGCGGCACGCACTGGCGCACAGCCGGCAGCGCAGGTTCTCGAGGCCCTGCTCTGCGCACCCTCGTCCGCTCCTGTTCAGGAGGAGCTCTGGGGGGAGCTCAGACCAGAGGGCAGGGGGCCGCGTTTCCCAGACTTCCTCCGAGTCCCCAGGCTGGGTCGGGGTCTCCCTGCAAGGCTCCGTGTGTGCACAGTGACCCAGCATGAGGGCGTCCGGTTGGTGGGCCGCCATCTTTCCTCAGACCTCTCACTCCATGAGGGCTGCGTGGGCTATACGCTCGCCTTTCACCTCAGCGTGTGCCAAAGGAGCTGGTGCGCAATACATGTATGGCACAGAGTCGGTGCTCACTAAATGCATGGCACACAGTTGGTATTCAACACATGCATGACCAAAGGACCCTTGGAAGAGGAGTGGACAGGCCTCAGTGAGGCTGTGGGCCTGGGTACTGCAGTGGCTCCCAGAGCGGCTGGTTCGTGTCGGGGTCCAGCTCCATCCTTGATGTGGGGGACCCAGACCTGTGGGCCTGGAGGGGGATGACTGGGAACAGGGTCCCAGAGAGGGCCCTGGGGGCAGGGCGCTGGCCTGGGGAAGCAGGTGGTTGGTCTGTGGCTTTGTGGTGACAACCGTCTCCCACAACGGCAGCAACGATGGAGACAAGAAGTGAGCAGGGCCGTGGTTAGGACCTCCCCTCTGGTCCTGCGTCCCCCGCATTGGAAGGGTTGGGCGGCCGGCGGTCAGGGGCATCCCAGGTGGTCCTGAGGGCACAGGACGTGGCCCTGGGGAGACCAGGGAGGAAGAGGTCCTGCCACAGACAGGATGAGAGGCAGCCCCACCCAAGGCTGCCACCCCAGCTGCTCGCAGGAGCCACAGCTCTGTGAATGACAGTGACTATGAGGGCTGTGCACCTGGTGCGGCTGGCTGCCCCGAGCTGGGGCTGCAGAAGGGGACACAGAGACACAGTATAACCAGGTCTTGAGGAGATACAGGAAGTGGGAGGACAGGCAGTGAGAGAACAGGAAGTGAAGAGCTCTCTAACAAAGAGGCAGAGGTTCTGGAAGGAAAAAAAGCAGAAATCCTCGAAATGAAGGAAACAAGAAACGGAATTAAAAATTCAATAGAAAGCAGCACCAACAGACTAGACCACTTGGAAGACAGAATATTTCATCCATCAATGACTGAATACACTTTCTTCTCAGCAGCACACAGATCCTTCTCTAATATAGGCCATGTTATGTGAGCTATCATGTCTGTTGGCATACAATTGTAATTTGAAAGCTGATCTTAAAATGTAGACAGGAGGGCTGGGGTTGTGGCTCAGCGGCAGAGCGCTCTCCTCGCGCTCTCCTCGCACGTGTGCGGCCAGGTTCGATCCTCAGCACCACGTAAACATAAATGCATTGCATTGTGTACAACTAAAGCAAGTAAATAAATATTTTTAAAAAATGTATACAGGAATGCAAAGAACCTGGAATAGTGAAAAATCCAAACAAACAAACAAAAAAAAAACAAAATTGGGGAATTTATAAATGCTCCTAGGATTGACTGAGTGAGGGTTGCTAAAAGAACATGTTCTGAATAGCATATGAGAATAGACGTACAGATCAATGGATGTCATCAATAGAAAGTGCAGAAATAGACTCACAAATATATGATCAATTGATTTCCTACACAGGTGCCTGGGTAATTCAATGTAGGCAGCTATGGTCTTTCAAAATGGATCTGAATTACAATCTTAGAACAATTATGTGAAGTAAAGGAGGGAACCAGACATGGAAGACAACATACTAATTGATTGACGTGAAACTCTAGAGAAGGTGAAAGTTCAGTGATAATATTGTATTGCTTGTATTGCCGTGCAGAAGGTCAGGGGAGAAATTTGGGGGTTTTGGAAAACTGTACCGTGACCGGGATGATTGTTCAACAGCTATAGACAATTGTCAAAACACATAGATTTGTACATTTAAAAATAGCAATTTTTAATTTTTCCTCATTAAAGTGGTTAAAAATGATCAAAAAATAAAAAAAGATTTAATTCAGCCATGCAAGACAGGAGGATCGCGAGTTCAAAGCCAGCCTCAGCAACAGCAAAGCACAAAGCAACTTGGTGAGACCCTGTCTCTAAATAAAATACGAAATAGGCCTGGGGATGTGGCCTGGGGAATAGGCCTGGTCGAGCGCCCCTGAGTTCAATCCCCGGTACCCAAAAGAAAAAAGAAAAAAAGATTTAATTCGCCTGGCACAAACTTCACTGTTTAAAAGCGTACAATTCCTCCTCCAGATGCAGCAGAGACGTCCCTGCCTTCCCCACCCATCTGTGAGCATCACTCAGGGCAAAGCTGGCCGCTTCCCCAGCTGGCCCAGAGCCCCAAGCCCCTGTGCCCGAGGCAGTTTTGCAGTGTAGGTTTCATTATTATTCAGGCATGGCAAGGCCGGGGGACCAGCAGGCCTATGCCACTGAGAGAGAGTCTGTAACTCAGCATCGCTAGGAGGAGCGAGTGGCTCCTCCTGTCACACACGTCCAACAGGAAAGCAGCACCTTAGACCAGGAGGCAGAGGGAGAAGGGGGCAGAAAGCATGGGCCTTTGCTGTGCTTCCCATGCAAAGTGACAGACGTGGTGTTGTAAGGAGCTCAGGATTCCGTCCTCTGAGAACGCCATCAGGCTCTAGGGCTTAGGGGCTGCTATGGTTCGGATGCGATGTGTCCCCCAAAAGCTCATGTGTGAGGCAATACAGGCAGGTTCAGAGGACAAATGATAGTCATGAGAGCCTTAACCCAATCAGCGACTGATTCCCGGATGTGACCGAGTGGTGGCTGAAGGCAGGGAGGTGTGGAGGGAGGAGGTGGGTCCTTGGCGGCGTGACTTTGGTGTATACATTTTGTATCTGGCAAGTGAAGTCACTTTCTCCGCTTCCTGATTGTCATGGGAGCTGCTTCCCGCTGCCCTACCCCACCACCGTGCGGTTCTGCCTGAGCTTCAGCCCCGAGGAGTGGACCCTGCTGGCTCTGAAACCATGAGCCCCCCAGTAAACTTTTCCTCCTCTGAAAAAATATATACAATTCAGTGGCTTTTAGTATATTCCTAGTATAGTCCAACCATCTCCCCTTTCTAGTTCCAGAACATTCCCATCACCCCAAAAGGAAACCCTGAGCTCTTTGCCGGTCACTCCCAACTCCCTCCCCCCTCCTGGCCCTGGCAACCGCTAAGCTACTTTCCGTCTCTAAGGACTTACCTATTCTGGACATTTCATATCAATTGAAGTGGACACCGTGAGGCCCGCGGTGACCGGCTTTTTTACTTGGCATGCTTGCAAAGTGCTTCATTCCTTTCTATGGCTACACAATATTCCATTGTGTGGAGAAACCACATCTTCCTCCCATCCTTCAGGTGAGGGACACTTAGGCAGATTTCACTGTTGAGGTATTAGGACCCCATCGTCACTACATCCTTTTCCGTTTCAGGCATTGTTCCCAGCATTCTCCGGCTTAGGATCTGTCACCCTGCATGCCCATCTGATGAGGTGGGTCCTGCCCCAATCTCCTTTCTGCAGCAGGATCTGCCTCTGTGCCACGGAGTCTGGATGGGGATGCCACCACGATGTGACTCCCTTTCTGGGGGGAGCATTGAACTGCCAGACTGAGGCCCTCCAGAGCCTGCTCCCCTCGGCCACAGAGGACAGCAACTTTGGAGTTGGTGGCCTCTCGTTGGCCTGCGTGCCTGTGTGCCTACCCTGACTGAGCAGAGGCCCGCGGTGGACATGGAGAGGGACTGAGAAAGACGACTCAAGTACTAAGAGCCTCTGAGCCAGGCGCGGTGGCGCACACCTGTAATCCCAGCACTTGGGAGGCTGAGGCAGGAGGATCGCGAGTTCAAAGCCAGGCTCAGCAATGGTGAGGCACTTAGCAACTCAGTGAGACCCTGTCTCTAATAAAGTACAAGGGCTGGGGATGTGGCCCAGTGGTCGAGTGCCCCTGAGTTCAATCCCCGGTACCAAAAAAAAGAGCCTCTGAGAGGTGGGGCTGCTTGTTACCGCAGCAGAGCCTCATCCTCCCCGTCAGCCCAGGGACCCGCACAGCCCCTGTGCACGGGAGCATGTCTGGGCTGGCACATGCAGGCGCAGCTTGGGAGTGTTTTTAAAACAATCCGTTCTGTGCCAAGTTGGATAAAAACTGAGATCAAGCTGTTGCCTTGTTTCCAAGGGATCAGCCTGTACATGTAGGGAGCCGATTTTCACAAACTCTATCTACACCATGGCCGGAACTTTGCCCACTCTTCCCTTCAGACGCCTCACCCGTGAGGTTGCTTCCAGATGCCCCTCGTGCCCCTGAGAACAGCCGCTCAGCTCGGCAGACCATCCGCTCAGCTACCCTCTGAGCCCTGGTCCTGTATTTGACCCTCCTAGAGTCCCTAAGGGCTAGGTATTATTGTCATCCCCATTTTCCAGATGAGGAAACTGACACTCGGAGAAAGTCAGCATTTTCTCAAGTCCCTGCACGAGTTTGGTGGAAGAGGCACGGTTTGAACCCAGGGCTGCCTGAACCGTTTGGTCCCGGAGGTCATCTCGGCCGCTGTGACTGACTCTGCCATCTCAGCTGTTCGCCCTGGAGAGTGCAGTCAGGTCTTTTAGATGAGACACACCACGCGGCAGAGGGCAGAGGCCAGGATGAAAAGTCAGGACTCCTGTGTCCCACTTTCAAATCTAGCTTTAACTTACTCCATGGCCCAGGGCGAATCCTTTCCCCTCCCTGGGCCTCAGTGTCCACATCCATGGGATGGGACAGCTGGACGCTCTCCGTGCTTCCTAGTGTTGCCTGGACAGCTGAACTACCCAACAAACTGGCTAAAAATGACCATTCCTGGCCCTGTCTCAGCCTTGCAAATCAGACCTAGGAGCCCTGAATCCTCAAGCCTGAGATAAGCAGCCTTGCCCCTGAGCCTCTGTGAGTTTATGGAGGCACAAAAGGCCAATCTAGGAACCCTGGTAGGGAGTCTGGATCAAACATAAAGACAATAGTCTCTGGGAAGCGTGTTCTGGAAGAATCTAGAATAGAAAGAAGAATGTTCTGGAAGAATCTAGAATAGAAAGAAGAGCCGGGCGCGGTGGCACATGCCTGTATTCCCAGCACTTGGGAAGCTGAGGCAGGAGGATCGAGAGTTCAAAGCCAGCCTCAGCAATGGCGAGGCACTTAGCAACTCAGTGAGACCCTGTCTCTAATAAAATACAAAAAGGGGCTGGGGATGTGGCCCAGTGGTCGAGTGCCCCTGAGTTCAATCCCCAGTACCAAAAAAAAAAAAAAAAAAAAAAAAAAAAGAGAAAGAAAGAAAGAAAGAAGAATGTTCTGGGTTAGACTGTGGAAGGTAGAGAAGTAGAATCCGAACCTATTTTTTGTTCATTTTTATGTTTCACTTTTCCCCTTGGAAGAAAATTGCTATTCCATTTAAACCACACTTCCTGGCCCCCTTGCAGCTAGGAGAGGTCCGCTGAAACAGGTAGAAGTGGTGAGCATTGGTTTCACCAAGTTCTGCGATGAACTTGGAAGTAAAGTGTTGATGATGGAATGAATCTGGGTCCTATGGCTGCATGGATTTATAGGACAAATGAGCAACACACTTGGATTAAGTCACTGAGATTATGGGTTGTTTGTTATAGCAGCTACAGGTACTCATCCTGACAAATACGTTCTGGAGGAAGTGGGAGCAGAACAGGCTCTTAAGAGGTGGGTTAGATCTGGATACCTGGAACAGAGGAACAGGGCCTTCCAGAGGGAAGAATAGCCCAGGAGCAAGGGGTGGAGCTGGAACAGGTGTGATACTATTATGTTTTGGATCTTAAACAGTCCCTGAAGGCTCATGTGTTGAAGGCTTGGTCACCTGTGTGTGGTGCTCTTGGGAGGTGGCAGAACTTTTAGGAGATGGGGCCTGGTTGGAGGAGGTTGGGTCATTGGGAAGTGTGCCCTTGAAGAGGACATTGGGACCTTGGCTTCTTCTTCTCTCTGCTTCCTGGCTGCACCCCATCCACCACAAAGTTCTGCCTCGCCACAGGCCCAGAGTGACAGAGCCAAGTGACTATGGACTGAAACCTCTGAAACTTTGAGCCAATCTAAACCTTTCCTCTTTTTGAAGTTGTTTATCTCAGATGTTCCATCACAGTGCTGCAAAACTGACTAATACAGAGAGAAATTTACCCTAGAGAGAAAATTCAGTCTGATTGGTGCTGAGGGCCATGTGGCTAGGTAGCAGTTGAGATAAAAAATGTCCCGGCCAGTCATGCTCTGGGGCTCTCGTATGAGTCATGCTTCATACCAGCTCATGGGAACCAACTGTTACCATTTTTTTTTCCCAACTCTGTGCTCAGTGATGTCACTGTGGCAGGTTAAAATTGGCCCAGGAGTATTTACACCATGGTAACTGGCAAACGTACAAGTCAGGCTTCTTTTTCTCCTGTTGTTGGACTTCATTTTGGTAGCAACACACATGACAATAAGTCCTGCCAATCTGGAAAAAAACCCAAACACCCTAGAGCTGTTTCTAGTCTTTATCTGCCTCTCTAAGCTGTGTGGCCTTGAGCCAGTGAACCTTGCCTCTCTGAGCCTCAGATTCCTCATCTGCAAAATGGGCTATAAGAGCCCCTCCCCTGACGCGGGCATGGACGGAAGCCGTGAGGTGCAGTTCCAGGCATGGGACGGCCTCCTGCCCTGAGCTCTGGGACCTGTGGGCCAGGCTCAGCCCCACAGAGAAGGTTGGAAGGGCGGGAAGCTGACGTCTTTGGAGCCGCCCTCCATGAGAGGAGGCTGGGATTGCGGGATCCATAGCCCAGCTCTCTCGCCCCGCGTGAAGACAGATCTAAGAGCCCTTGGGGTCTCCGGCAGGATGAGCCCAGCAGCGTCTCGGTGACCTGTGACCAGCACGCCTGGAGATGGCTGCCTTCTGCCCTGCCTCACCTCCCCACCTTGCTTCTGGGGATCAGATCCCCGCCCCCCGGAACTGTCTGCTCTCTCCTCACCCAGGGTCTGCCTGGGGCGGGCGGGGTGGGGGGAATCCAGGCAAAAGCAGCCAAGACGGTCCACAGCCACTGCGACCGTCCCGTCCCCACAGCGACCCCAGGGGGCACGCAGCAGCCACCGTCCACCCCAGGTACAGACAGAGAGATGAGGCTCTGAGGCCCACTCAGGCCACGCCGCCGAAGCAGACGGTCACAGCCGGGCTGTCCCCTGTCCCAATCTTCATCTGGGCCGCTCTGGGGTCCTGGAGAGCCCTGAGGTGGCTGGGATGGTGTCCCCACCCCTCTGCCTGCTCTTCCGACCCGTCAGGATGACTCTGGCTCTACGTGGACCCGGGACAATGAAGGGCAGATGGGCTGGTGGGAGGAGGCTGGTTATTAAGTCCATCCATCACTCGGCAGGTCTGACCTCATTCTGTCCCAGGAAAGCCAGTCCTGCCCGGGGCTGGCTGCGGGTGGCATGGGATGGGTGGCTGACCCAGCAGGGAGGGATGGGCAGGGAACAAGGAAGGCCTGAGAGCAGGGAGGGTTGGCTGAGGTCAGGCACGGCTCCTGGAGGTCTGTGTCCCCACAGTGTGAAGGCAGCCAGCGCCCCAGGGCCACCAGACCACGTGGCAAGGCCAGAGTGAGGCACCCTTGGGCAGCAGCCTGAGAAGGAAGCAGGCTTGCCGGGGTCCCGGCTGTGGCGGGCAGCTCTGCTCCGGCCCTCGAGGCGGGCTCCTGTCTCCGTCCTGCCCTTGCCCTGGGGTTTCTGCTTCTCGTGGTCCATCACCACCCGAGCCATGGGCGTCCTGAGCTCACCAGAGTCCCAGAGAAAGGGACAGCGATGAACCAGCAGCTGATGTGAAGCATGCACCTGCCCAGGGCACCTGCTAGTTCTACTTTTTATTTGCGTGTTTTTCGTGATACTGGGGATTAAAAACCAGGGCCTCACACTTGCTAGCCAAGCGCTCTGCCACTGAGCTACAGACCCAGCCCTCATTTTTTTTAAAATATGTTTTTTAGTTGTTGATAGACCTTTATTTTATTTATTTATATGTGGTGCTGAGATTCAAACCCAGTGCCTCACACATGCCAGGTAAGTGGGCTAACGCTGAGCCACAGCCCCAGCCCTCTCATTTTTTTATTTTGAGACAGGGTCTCACTGAGTTTCTTAGGGCCTAGCTAAGTTGCTGAGGCTGGCCTTGAACTTGTGATCCTCCTGTCTCAGCCTCCTAGGTGGTAACAGGCATGTGCCACCACACCGGGCTGAGTTGTCTCTGAAGGTAAGAAAGCCATCGCTCAGAGGGGTGAAGTCACTGGCCCAAGGTGACACAGCTACTGGGTAGCAGAAGTAGAATTTTTAAAAAATAATATTTATTTTTTAGTTGTAGTTGGACACAATACCTTTATTTTACTTATTTATTTTTATATGGTGCTGAGGATCGAACCCAGGGTCTTGCATATGCTAGGTGAGCGCTCTACTGCTGAGCCACACCCCCAGCCCCCCAAAGTAGGATTTGAATCTAGGTCTCTCTGCCTTGGAGGACTGAGGAACAGCACCCCCTGGCCTTCAACTTCTCCACTTATCCCCCCACCACTGTATGTAAGTTTAACCACCCAGCAGCTCATAGCTCATTTCTCTGGTCCTTTAGGAAATACTGCTGGGGAGCCGGGCGCGGTGGCGCACTTGGGAGGCTGAGGCAGGAGGATTGGGAGTTCAAAGCCAGCCTCAGCAATGGCGAGGCACTTAGTGACTCAGTAAGCCCCTGTCTCCAATAAAAATACAAAAAAAAAGGGGGCGGCTGGGGATGTGGCCCAGTGGTCGAGTGCCCCTGAGTTCAATCCCTGGTACAAAAAAAAAAAAAAGAAAAGAAAGAAAGAAAAGAAATACTGCTGGGGAGGCTTTTTTTTTTTTTTTTTTTTTTTTTTTTTTTTTGAGGGGGGAGGGGAGGCCCAGAGAGGGCAAGGCACCAGCCTGGGACTTCATAGCGAGCCGACGCCAGAGCTGGTGCCAGACCCCAGGGTCCCTGGCTCTCCGTCAGCCAGGCCTCAGAGCCGCCCGCCCAGGCTTGCCGGGGTCCCGGCTGTCGTGTGCAGCCCTGCTCTGGCCCTCGAGGCGGGCTCCCTTGCCCTGGCCTCCCCCCTTCTTTGTAAAGGTTCCAGGCCCCACGGGGGCTCCTGGGCTTTTCTTCCTGAGGCCACCAAGGTGTGGGATTGAGGCCCCATTCTTTTCTTTTCCACCAAGATATAATTTGCCTGGAACATGTTCAGCACTTTAAAAATGTGGTCACATTGCAACTCTGGGTTTCCATGGTGACCTCACTTTGAATCTGCTTCCCAGGGGAGATGGCAATAATTAATACAGCACTTACTGCCACTGCCCACGACGAGCGTGGGGAGCCTCACGGGGTCCCCTGGGGTCCATGTCCCTGGGGCAGAGAGAGGACCCGCCAGCCCTGCCCACCCCTCCAGTAGCCCCCGCAGCCAGAGTCAGAGCTACCTAGGCAGGAGAGCTCTCTTTCAGAGATGGGAATTCAAGGCACAGGGAGGGTAAGCGATTTGTCCAAGGCCACACAGCAAGGTCCAGACAGCAAGAGCATTGGCCAGAAGGCCTGTTTCCTAAGCTTCAGGATAGCTCTGGTGGTTGCCAAGTTGGGGGCACCCACCTGCCAGACGCCCCCCTTCCCTTGAGCCTGGGACACTACCTTTAAGTCCCTTTTGAGGGACTTCAGCATCACCCACTCTGGGCGGGGGGCTTTCGATGCCAATGCCCCACGGGTGGAATGGACCTCTGCTCAGTCATTGACCCTCGTGCTAAGTGTGTTACAAGATCCTCCGGGGCTTGGGGACCAGGTGCTGAGGAAGCGTGGAAGAGGGAACCAGGGGGAGGAGGGAGGGGGAGAGGCCTGGGAGGAGACGTGTGGGAGCTCCAGGCTGGGGGGCTGCAGCCGGTGCGGGGTGCCCCACCTCCAGTGCCCCTGCCCAGCCCCTCCTGCCCACTGTGTCTCCGTCTCCAGCAGCACGTAGACGTGTATGGAAAGAAGAAGTCTCATTTTGAATCCAGACTCCACCCATTCTTCAGATGGGGAAACTGAGGCCCAGTAGCCTTAGAGAGGTCCTGAAACCCAGAGCCAGTGAGTGGTCAGCTAGGATTCAGACCCACTACCAGCCAGGGGGTAAAATCTGCCCGCTTAACCCTAACCCCGCAGGTCCTCTCCCTGCCCGTCCTGCCTTGCCCGCCCCGGGGCCTGGCGCTCTCCAGAGAGGGCAAAGGGCAGGAAGTAGGGGGTGGACCAGGTTGGCTGGTCAAATGGCAACTGGAGAAAGTGGGGCTCAGGGAAAAAAGGCTGTGAATTTGGAGTTGTGAGCTTCAACTAAGGAAGTGGGTTTTACCAAAGGGGTAAATGGGGGGATGACTTAGGCAAAGTTTTGTTCATCCCAACATAAAACAAACCTGTGACTTTGGTATGCTGCCGCCAGGTGGCAGTATAATTCGGCTACTCCTATCAGATCAACTCCACTAAAACAAACATTTCACTTATTTTCCAAAAAGGACACGTATTTAAGGAATCAGGATAGGGCCTCCTGGTGCTGGCCACAGGCTGCGTCCTCCCCTGACTGCGTAGGAAGAGGAGGCAGAGTAAGGCTACCCCAAGCGCGGCCCCGCCTGGGCCCTGGCCTCATCTACATTGTGAATGGGGAGACAGGGAGGATCAGAGTCATATATAATTTAAATTAAGTTTCTTAAATGAAGATATTTCAGGGGGAAATGCCTGCGGTACAGTTTGCTTCCTCTTCCCTGACCCTTAACTTTGATCTTTCCGCCCTACGCCGTGGGCTTCCTGATGGTCTGTCTTCCCCCTTCTGCCTGGATCTGGTCAACGGCTGGAGTCCCCCCTGAATGTCTTCATGCCAACTGGAGGTAGTGGAAGGAGTGGGGGGGGCAGAGCCCGCCCTTCCCCTCCCCTCAGGTACCCCAGCTCTGCACAGTGACTCACGGGCACCCTGGCTTCACCCCTGCAGGTGCAGCTCTTGACTGCCTGCCTGGAAGGCGGGTCCCTCCAGGCAGAGACCTTGTCTCTCTGACCTCGGTAACTGTCCTAGGTGCTGACCACGACCCTGGTGCACAGAGGATCATCAAAACTTTGTTGAATCGGTGAACGAACTGCCATTTGTGGGCTGAGGAAAGGGGGCTCCCGGGGGTAACAATGCCGTGACAGTGACTGGCGCTTGCTGTGAACCTACCACGTGCCTGACTTACAGTCATTTAGTCCCCATGGCATTCCAGGAGGTGGCTGCAGTGATTATGCTCCAGACCTCAGTGAGGAAAGGGAGGCTCGGAGACTGCATGGGGGAGTGGTCGAGGGTAACATGTCCGTTCCACAGCTGGGTGGCGAAGGCAGCTTGCTCACCCAGCATGCTTTGCTGAGTTGGGAGAGGTCTATTGGGTTAGAACTTATGGGACTCTAGTCCCTGCTGGGCCTTGGGGTGTCTGAGCTCGCAGAGGTGACGACAGTCCGCTGTCCACCCTCTTCACTCTGGCTGGGGTTCAAAGCAGCTGAACCCAAACCTCAGCACCTTGTAGATGAACCCCAAGGGCCTGCCACCCCGCAACAGCTCCCCGCAGCTCTTCCCACGTGGCCTTGACCATCTTAAACTTCACGTCGTCACACCACGAGGTCGGGGCGGAGAGCGTCTGGGTACTTCTGGAGGGAGCGCCAGGATCTCCCAGGAGGCTGGTCCGTGTCTCCCCACCTCATTGGTCAGTGTGGGTGGAATGTCCACCTCCGAGCCAATCAGAGTGGCCTGAGGAGGGCAGGGGTGGGTTGACTGGGCCCTGCAGGCAGGAGGAGGAGAGGGGAGTCTCCCCAAGGAAGGCCAGGCCCCACCGTGAGGAAGGGGATGGATGCCAGGAGGCGGCCACATTCGTCTTCTATTTTTCCCCAAAGCTGAGAACTCGCAGGCGAAGCCCCACCACTCCAAGGGAGCTGCTGGCCTGAGATGAGCCCTGAGCTCTGGTTCCAGGAGGGCAGCTTCCTGCCCAGCTGCTCCCTTGTTGACTGGGAGGACAGGGATGGCCTCGGCCTCCTGCCTGCACAAAACCAGGGTGAGCGTCCAAGTGACCCAGGAGAGCTCCTGGCCTGCCCTGGCCCCGCCCTCCCACCCTCCTGATGCCCGGGGACTCCCGGTTCAGCCAACCTGCACACAGGGCCTTCCTCCCTGGGCCTGGCTTTCCCCAGCAGTGAGATGGCAAGAGGACTCCTAGGTGGCCAGAGGTGTGGCCTCAGGGAGCCTGGCAGACAGAAGGGCCCATGGAGCAGGGGCAGGAGAGCCCTCTGGAGGGCCTGGTGTCCGCTGCCCACCCTGCCCAGTGCCTGCCTACTTTTCTAACAATTGTACCACAGCTTTCTGGGGCACAAGGTGGGCTGCGCCCTGGCTGTCAGTCAGTCGTGTGTGGCCTTCTCTGGGGATGGGTTCAAGTCCAGGCAGCATCAGTACAGTGGCTCTCAGGACCTCCGCTTCTTTCCTGGGTGGAGGTGGAACTGGGGGCTGCTGCCACCATCTTGTCACCATGTTGCCACCACCAACGAAGCCAGCACCCCCAAGGAGAGCAGACCAGAGACGAGAGGCTGGAGGAACCAAGTCTGGTGGCATCCAAGCCCCTCCAGCTGGCCAGCTGCACCCTCTGGAAATTTCAGTGCTATGAGCCAATGAATTTCCTCTTTTCTTATCCTTATTTGGATTGGTTTTCTTTCACTGGCAGAAGAGCCCTTTGGTGATCTGTCCTGGGGCTGGAGGACAGAGGAGGCAGGGGTGGTAAGAGAAGGGTGGGGTCAGGGTCTCTTGTGCAGAGAACTTCTAGGCCATGGGCAGAGCTGGGCAGAGGTCCCCTCCTCCTGCCAGGCTGACAGTACCAGCCACAAAAGTTCCTGGAGGATGAGGTGACGTCCAGAAGGAGTAGAGGGTGTTGGTCCTGGCGGCTGCGGGTGGCCACTGTAGCCCTGGCCAGGCATCTGTGGTCTATTTGAGTGGAACAGCTGTTTGGTCATCATCAGGAGCAAAGTTAGGGTGTGTTTGGGGGGAGAACCATTCAGTGATATTACTGGGGACACCCCCACCTTCTGGGTGACCTCTCCCTCATAGGCTTTCAGTCCCCGACATCCTGGGAGCCTGAAAGTATCCCGTCCACGGGAACAGCTGGGACCTTCCCCAGGCACAGGTGGACACTGCCATCCAATGTCATGGTCACAGCACTGGGACTTCAGTGCCAGCCCAGCCGGGTGTAGGGCTCAGCCTCTGTACTCCCATCTGTGGAGCCTGGGGTAAGGTCCCCTGTGCCTCTGAGCCTCAGTTTCCTCATCTGTGAGGTCACGATAACTCTGCCACCCCCTAGGTTGTTGTAGAAGCAAATGAGGAAAGTGGACTCAGGGCCTGGCGTGGGGAAGAGCTTAGAGAGGTCTCCTCTTATTGACGGCTCTGGGGTGCAGCTCTGAGGAGGAAGGAGGCGCAGTGCAGATGTGGGTGGGGAGAGCAGCAGCAGGCTCTGGATTCCAGTGCTCCTCTCCAGCTGGCAAACACTTACTGAGCGTCTACTGTGTGCCAGGCGTGTTTTGTTGTGGTCCTGGGGATGGAACCCAGGCCTTGCACATACCAGGCAAGTGCTCTACCACTGAGCTGCGTCCCCAGCCCCCTTGATTTTATTTTGAGACAAGGTCTCTCTAAGTTGCCGAGGCTGACCTTGAACATGTGGTCTGAGTGGCTGGGACAGGCATGTGCCACTGCTCCCGGCACCAGGCACTATCCCTGTGCCAGGGATACAGTAGTCAACAAAATAGACAAATCTCTGCCTTCCTGAACCCGGCATTTCTACCAGGGGAGACAAGCCTCAAAACAAGTAGAAATAAAAAACATGACAGTTGGTGATAATAGATAATATAGTAGAATAAATTAACATAGAATAGGTAGTGCTAACCTTCGAGAAGGATGGTCAGGGAGGGCCTCACTGAGAAGGTGACATGTGACAATCACAAGGGGAAGGGAAGGCGGCAGGCATTCTAAACAGAGGGGCCAGGAGACATGACAACCAGATGTAATGTGGCATCCTGGGGGGACCCTGGGAGAGAGGGAGGACAGTGAATAAAACCCAAGGGAAGCCGGGCGCGGTGGCGCACACCTGTAATCTCAGCACTTTGGGAGGCTGAGGCAGGAGGATCGCGAGTTCAAAGCCAGCCTCAGCAATGGTGAGGCACTTAGCAACTCAGTGAGACCCTGTCTCCAAATAAAATACAAAAAAGGGCTGGGGATATGGCCCAGTGGTCAAGTGCCCCTGAGTTCAATCCCCGGTACCACACACACACACACACACACACACACACACAAAACCCAAGGGAATCTGAACTCTTTCTTCCATACTAATGTAAAGGGTAAGGAGGTTTCTGCGTATCTTCTCAGTTTTTCTCTAAATCTAAAACTGTCCTAAAATAAATGTGGGAGCGGGGGATCAGTGCAAAGGCCCTGCAGGAGTGGGCCTGGTGGGACTGACAGGGGAACTGTTCCAGGGAGAGCAGGAGGGAGGAGGCCAGACAGGCAGTGGGGGTGAAGGGTGAACAGGTGGCAGGGCGCTCTAGGGACTCTGCCCTGCTCGGAGGTGGATGTGGAGCCACAGGGGGGCTGTGAGCACAGAAGTGACATCATCTGACTTGGGTTCTGGCTCCCTGTCTCTAGCTTGTTGTGGGGCGGGGGCTGAAGCAAGGAGGCTCCTGCGAGGTCCAGGGAGAGGTGGGGGGTCAGTTCAGGTTGGAAGCCGTGGAGGAGGTGAGGATGGCCGGGTTCTGGGCATGCGGAGTAGGCAGAGCTGCCAGCCTAGCCGCAGGTGCGAGAGGAAGTGGGGAGTGAAGAGCCCTGGGACGGGAGCCTGCGTGCCTGCACACTGAGGCCATCTGCAGGCACCTAGAGATTCCCGGGCACGCGCCTGTCATCCCGCATGGCTCCCCAGCCGCGCCTTGCCTGCTCCCCCCAAGCAGCCAGGGGTCAGCAAAGGGGTGACCGAAGCCGCTGGTGACAGCCAGTGCCTGTTGGCTGGAATCCCCCGCAGACCCTGGGACCTGGGGCGGTCACGGAGAGTGAGGCCACCTGGCCCAGGAGCTGTCCACCTGAGAGCCTGGGGGAGGGGCCCTGCGTCCCTTCGCTCTCACAGGGACGCAGCTCGCAGTCAGGGCCATGGCTCTGCGGCCCCTGCTGGGCCGGTTCTGGGGCTCTGGGGTGTGGGTGCGGCTGCCGGGGCGACACAGTCTCAGGAGAGGGAGGAGCACATTCAGGGTCGGTTCCCACCTGGTGTCCCAAACCTGGAGGCCTGGGCGTGCGGGGGGAGGGGGGGGAGGCTGCTCGCCACGGGAAGACGGCTTCCCTCGCTCTTCTGCTCCGCGGCCAAGTCAGTGGGTCAGAAGTCCTGGGAGCAAGGCCGCCCTGACTGACGCTGCGTTGGCTGGTCTGCGGGCAAAACCTCGGAATCCTGGGAGATGAAGAAAATGAAAGGGGCCTTGGTGGAAGGAGGGCCACCGCCCTGTGTTGGGCTTCTGGAACCACTGGTGTGGGGACGTTGGCAGGTCCCTCGGCCCCTCCTGCAGGAGCACCCTGCTTGCTTTCTCATCCAAACTCATGGTTTCCGTGTGCAGCTTTGGAGAGGCCACAAGCTCTGTCCCCCACCGAGGCCAAGGGCCTGTGTTAGTCCACGCGCGCTGCGATAGCAAACACCACAGAGCAGTGGCCGAGAACCACACAAGTGCAGGTCTCACGGTTCTGGCAGCCACAAGGTCCCAGACTGAGGCTTCGCGGAGTCCGCAGGTGTGGTGAGCACGTCCCTCGCTGGTCCTCCCTTGGTGGAAGGGCAGAGGCAGCTCTCTGGGCCTCTTCCACGAGGGCACGGATCCCATTCATAGGGCTCTGCCGTGGCCTATCACATCTCCAAGTTCCACCTTCTCTTACCGTTTCCTGGGAGTTAGGATCTCAACACAGGAATCTGCAGGGAGCACAGTACTCATACCTGGGCAGGCCTGAGCCTCCTTCCCAGGCTGCCCTCTCCAGTCCGGGGCAGGGCAGATGACGAGACCTGGGCTCTCGTCTGTATTAGCTGTGTTTGCGGTGGTAACAAACAGCCCCAAATCTCAGTTGCTGACATCAGTAGCCTACATTACTTTCTCCCAGGTCTGAGGGTGGCTCTTACCCGGTTCAATCTTCACCCAGCTGTGGCTCCCAACTGGGAATATTGTCCGTCCTGCGGGGAGAAGCAAGAGGCTTACCTGAACCGTGCAGGTAGTTTCTGCTCAGACCTGGCCCTGGGATGTCCTCTCACACTCTACTGACTGGGGAGAGGCACTGGCCTCTCTGTGGGGATGGAGTGAGCCACTGAGAGCAATCGTGCCATCTAGTGCAGCCTCCCAGGAGGACTCTGGCTCCCGAGAGGCTGGACATGGACTCGCTCATCCCAGGGGCAGGGCAACCCCACTGGGTAGCTGCTGCTGCTGAGAGACAGCCCTGCTGGCTGGCCCTCTTTCTCCCAGCTGGCTTCTTCGGCCTTTTAGACAAGCCCTATCCTTTCCACTCAACTGCCCTCTGGGCTTCCACTGGCTATAATCAGGTTTCTATGACTTGCCATATAAAAACCTCAGATAAGGCTGGGTACGGTGGCATGCATCTGTAGTCCCCGATACTCAGGAGGCTGGAGCAGGAGGATCGCTTGAACCCATGAGTTTGAGGCCATCCTGGGCAACTCAGCAAGACCCCATCTCCAATAAACAAGACAAAACGAAGGCTCGGATAAGAAGAGAACACATACCATAAATCAAGGTGACGTCATGGAATTTCTCTGGCTAACAGCTGACATTGGTAAACACCAGGAGGACAGATGCAGCTGACAGAATCTGGGACAGGGGCCTGGAGGGAAGCCCAGGGACCAGAAGGAAGGAGAGCTGATGGGGTCTCCACAGGGAAGCAGAGACAGCAGATCTGACTTTGCTTATGTCTTCATCTGGCCAGTCCCACAAACACCCCACACAGCCTCTGGCGTCCCAGACCCCAGCTAGGACCGAAGCTTCTGCTGTCACCCCTCTGGTCCCGGCTTCTCGGTCCTGCGGCACGGTAGGAAGCCCTGGGGAAACGAGACGAGCAGCTGACGCCCGGTTCCTCCCAGCCCCGTCAAGGCAGGCTCCCTGGGGTGGGCCCTGGACACGGGCTTTGTTTCTTTTTTTTTTTTTTGGTACCGGGGATTGAACTCAGGGGCACTCGACCTCTGGGCCACATCCCCAGCCCTTTTTGTATTTTATTAGAGACAGGGTCTCACTGAGTTGCTAAGTGCCTCGCCATTGCTGAGGCTGGCTTTGAACTCACGATCCTCCTGCCTCAGCCTCCCAAGTGCTGGGATTACAGGCGTGCGCCACCGCGCCCGGCTAGACACGGGCATTTTCTAGAGCCCCCCAGGGGGATTCTGAGGTGCAGCCAGAGCCGAGACCCACTGTTCTACTTCTCCCAAGCCATGCAGAGGGTGGAGAGGGAGATGCCATCCCTGAAACGCCAGATCTTTAGTTTTCAACAGGAAACCCCAAAGCTAGATAATATGACGTCTCCTTATTTCATAACGTTAGTTCAAATACGTTAAATTCTATGTAGATAAAATAAAATCTATCTGCAAGCCACTGCAGAGGCACCTGAGCTATAGAGTCTGGAAGTTTTGACACTCTTTGTCCTGCTCCTGACCACGTGGCCTTGGAAGTCACTGTGCTCTGGCTGGAGCTGCCTGAATCCAACCACACTAAGCCACAAGTCCTCGTGACAGGTGTGCTACAGAGACAACGGGCTGAGCCCGCACACACAACCATCTATTCCTTGATCTCGGCCTTGCTTTCTTGAGCTCTGGGCTGATTGTGACCCCACTTGAACCCCACCCCAGGCAGATACCCCAGTAGAACCAAGAACGGGGTGGGGGCAAGTCCAAGTGGGGGCTTTCTCCTCCCAAGCTGCTCACCCCAAGTTCACCCTTGGGTCTTTCTTTTGAGTTGTTTTGGCTTTTTTTTTTTTGTGGTACCAGGGATTGAACTCAGGGACACTCGACCACTGGGCCACATCCCCAGCCCTTTTTGTATTTTTTTATTAGTGACAGGGTCTCACTGAGTTGCTAAGTGCCTCGCCATTGCTGAGGCTGGCTTTGAACTCGCGACCCTCCTGCCTCAGCCTCCCAAAGTGCTGGGATTACAGGTGTGCACCACCGCACCCGGCTTGTTTTGGCTTTTAATAACATCTAAAATGTATTTTTAAAATCACTTTTATTGTAAAAATATTACTAAGTTTATTGTAGAAAATTTGGAGATATGAAGTATGAAGAAGAAAATGAAAATCACATACCATCTTAATTTGAAAGATTCTGGGGTGTTCTGAGGGTGCCCCTGCTGCAGTGCAGATGAGAATCCAGGACCTTCTCCAGTGGGGATCACTGTCGCCATCTCTCAAGAGCCAGGACACTCATCACCTCCGCGGAGCTGACCCTTCTGACCTTTGGAACTTGTCACACAGAGAACCCACCTCACTTGTGAGGTCTATGCTTCTTCTTCCTAATAGTAACAATCACCTTGCATATAGAGATCCTTTAGGGAACAACCCCTGCTGTCCAGTGGTGCTGGTGGCTGGGGATGAACGGAGACCTCGGGCTGAGGCTGCATGTGCCCCCTGGTGGCAGCTGGAGGAGATGATTTTGGGCAATCTTGGGCCCAGGGTCAATCTTAAGCTCAGGTCAGTGGTTCTGGAAGTGGGGGCCCAGGACTCAGCCTCACTTGGGAATTGTTAGAAATGTGGTTTTAAGGGGCTGGGGACGTGACTCTCTGGTAGGGTGTTTGTCTAGCATGCATGAGTCCCTCCATTCAATCCTACCAAAAAAAAAAAGTAATTATTTTTATTTTTTATTTTTGGCACTGGGGATTGACTCAGGGGCACTCGACCACTGGGCCATATCTCCAGCCCTTTTGTGTATTTTCTTAGAGACAGGGTCTCACTGAGTTGCTAAGTACCTCGCCATTGCTGAGGCTGGCTTTGAACTCACGATCCTCCTGCCTCAGCCTCCCAAGTGCTGGGATTACAGGCATGCGCCACCACGCCAGGCAAGAAATGTAATTTTAATACCTACCCCACCTGCAACCTCATGCATCAAAATCCAGGGGGATGAAAGACTCAACCAGGTTGGGACAAAGGCAGAGGAACTAAAAGCAAAGGTTGAGAAGGGAATAAAGCACAAGCATTCAAAGGGCACCCAAGCAGGAGGGGCGAGGCTCCCTCTGCCACAGCCTCTGAGGCATTGATTCAACAGACCCCCTCCTGGAGGTTCATGGTTCCATTGCCATCAAAGTGGAAAATCCCCACCCGACTCGCAGTGCAGTGGGCTGGCCCTGGGGGAAGTCAGCCTAAGGCTCCAACAGGGTGAGGAATGGACATGCTCCCTGCAGGATCCCCGCAGGGAGGGCTTCCAGACACAGCTGACTGATCTCAGTGCATCCGGCTGTTTTGGAAATCTTTGCACCTGGCTGAATCAAGCAGGAGTTTGTAGAGAAAATCTGACAAGAAAATCAAGGTTTCAGCAGAAACCAGAGACAGGCAGATGGGAGATGTCATAGCAAATATGCTACTTCAAATTTCTTCTTCTCCTTCCAGAAGCAATTCTGTGCAGACTTGTCATCCTACCGGGACTACTGCAGAGATGCTCTGATGCAGTCAAGACGCCATATTTTACATGCTCAATCTATCAATTGACCCTTATTCCTTCAATAAATATTTATTCAGCACCTACAGTGTGGAAGTCATTATTCTAGATTCTGGGTTTTCAGCAGTAAATAGACAAAAATCTTTCTTTTTTAAACTTTCCATCCTCCTGCCTCAGCCTGCCAAGTGACTGGAATTACAGGCATAGGCCACCATACCTGGCAGAAGATGTACTTTTTTTTAATATTTATTTTTTAGTTTTAGGTGGACACAATATCTTTATTTTATATGTGTGTGGTGCTGAGGATGGAACCCAGTGCCTCATGCTTACTAGGCGAGCACTCTACCACTGAGCCACAGCCCCAACCCCATAGACAAAAATCTTGATCCTCACAGAGTTTTTGTTCCAATGGTAGGGAAAGAATAAGAATTTGTAAAAGGGGAAAGTCTTGGACAGCTTCAACTCCTGCATGTCTCCTCATCAATTTACTTTTTCTTCTTCTTTTTTTTTTTTTTTTGGTACCGGGGATTGAACCCAGGGGTGCTCAACCACTAAACCACATCCCCAATTTTTTTTTTTTTAATTTTTTATTGTATTTAGAGACAGGGTCTTGCTGAGTTGCTTAGGGCCTCGCTAAGTTGCTGAGGCTGGCTTTGAACTTGTGATCCTCCTGCCTCCACCTCCCGAGCCACTAGAATCACAGGTGTGCACCACCGTACCTGGCCTCAATTAACTCTTTAATTCTAGATTTCCAAAGCCCAAATCTGGGCTTATTCTAGACTAGAAGAGAGAGGGCAACCATGCTCATTCAGGTAAGTAAAACCAGCATAGGGCAGGGCTTCTAAAACAATATGCAGTTGGGGCTGGGGTCGTGGCTCAGTGGTAGAGAGCTCACCTAGCATGTGCGAGGCACTGGATTTGAGTCTCAGCACCACATAAAAATAAAGTTTTTTTGTGTCCACCTACAACTTAAAAAAATAAAAACAAACAAAAAAACCAATATGCAGTCGAATCCTGGGAGATCTGTTTAAGATCTGTTTAGATGAGGGGTGACAGGTTCTGGGGAGGAGCCTGAGTTCCTCGTCCTAACAAGGATGCTAGTGCTGCTGGTCTGCAGTGGCTGATGACACTTGAGTAGCCTGGTTTAGGATTTGGGCTGTGAAGGACAGAGCTGGCCCCAGAGCAGGAGTCCTCATCAGGATTCCTTGCTGCCAGTCTGAGCTGATAGATTCAGTGTTCTTTGGTCACCTAGTCCCCACAGCACCCACTCCAAGCAGGTGGGCCAGCAGGGGCAGGGCCAGGAGCAGATCCCCATCCCTGTCTGGGGGACTTGGCCACGCATGCCATAGGGTTGTGTGACTCCAGCCAAGTGGGCCCTCAAGGTGGTGGGAGCCTTTGGCAAGTGTTGCCAGGCCTGTGAAGAAGCCAGCTCAGCTGTACATTATGTCACTGACTGTCACACCAGCCAGCATTTGTCTCAGTGGCCCTTTAACCCACATGGGCCTGGCTACCAATCTCCCCTACCCCCTGCTCCCCAAAAACGGTTTACTAGTGCGACTTCACAGAATGGGCTCTGGGGTAGGTTCTCTCCTACTTCTCCAGCCCCCTCTGTGGCGGGAACTGCACCAGCAGCAATCTGATGGCAGGTCCGCCTGGGAGGCTTTTGAGAGCCTGGTTCGGGTGCTTAGTGAGCATGGGGAAGAGCATGATGGGAGAAAGGCCCATTCCCTTCCTCCAGGCCAGTAGGCAAGAATTATTCATTCTCATTTTATAGGATGCCTCGGAAAGATCTTCACAGGGAGGACGAATAGACATGAAGCTGGAAGATGTGGCTAAAAAGAGGTTATTCAGCATCAAAACACGCTCCGCCCATTCTTCCTGGAAACATTTAACCATCTACAGTGGTAAGCACTGCTTTGTGGCATGTAATAAATACAATGTACTAAGATGTGGAGGCACTTTATCATGGGCCTAAAATAACAAAGACAACACTAGAGATTTCCTTGGTGGAAGAGAACGTGCCAATGAGAACGCAGTACGCAGACACATTCCTTCAGGGAAGGCAGAGGCAAAAGCCCAGCCCGGCCCCAGCATTTTCCTGGGGAACTCTGCTCGTGGTATTAAGTGTGGTGTCCGCAAGAGACTCACTGGCCAAGACTCATACAGGCTATCCAGCAACAAGGACAGAGGGTGAGGTGCCAAGAGCAGAATTTTCCAAAACTCAAGCCAAGATCAATTGTAACAATGGCCAAGAGAGGAAAACACGGGCCAAGAGAGGCAGCTGGCTTCTCAGAAGATGAAAACAGGGGCTGGGATTGTGGCTCAGCGGTTGAGCGCTCGCCTAGCGCGTGGGCGACCCGGGTTCAATCCTCAGCACCACGTACAAATAAAAACGCATTGAATAAAACGCATTGTGTACAACTAAAAGCAAATAAAAAAAAAATTATATATATATATATATAAAAAAAAGAAGATGAAAACAGACAAAGCCTTTAAAAACAAGCGAGGACGATGGAGGTCACTCAGGACCCGTAGCAGATAGGAAGCCCAGCAGGATACCAGTCACAAAGTAGCCAACAAGATTCTGGAAAATGGGAGAGGGCAAGGCATGGCGAAGGGAATTTGCCTTGGAGATTATCTCACCAACTCTATCCCCCAACTGCACTCCTAACTCGCTGAGGAAAGGAGGGTGGCACCAGAAAGGAGGCAGTGCCGGCTGTCACCAGTGCTAGAGGAGGGAGAGGTGGAGAGGACAGGACAGCAGCCGAGTCTTCAGACCAGAAACTAAGGCAAACGGCATAGAGATGCGCTGTCTCCGGGCAGCGGCCCTGCTGTCGCCGCCACCTGACGTGGGCAGGGTGGGCAGGATGAAGAGAGACAGGAGGACAGCCTTCTCAGCCCCACTTGGAACTATCTACCTTGCCGAGTCCTCCTGAAAAGTTAAAAAGGCAGAAAACTAGTTTTATCAGTAAGAAAATGTTTATTCTTTTGAACCCCACAGGGGGAAAAATAAAAGAATGCAGCCAAGACCAAGTATTTAACGAAAATAGTGTCCGAAGGGCAGCAAAATAGGGGTAACCTCAACACAAAGTCAGTGACAATTTTCCATGTTTTTGCACAAAGATGAAAAAATCTATGACAATTCTGATAACACTTTCATGGTGACGATTACACAAGATGATTCAAAAATGCAAATGGCAGCAACATGCACACCTGGCTAAAGCTAGAAGTTTTATTTTAATCCCAAAATAAGACCTGTGATTAAAAAGATGATTCTTTTTAATACTTCTAGTTCACTGACTTGTCCTACTTAATTTGCTTTAAATGAGACATACATGCCAATTAACAGGAGATTTTAGAACTATGTCCTTCCAGAACCCACGGCAAGGAAGCAAAACCAGTCTATTTGGTTTCTTAATTTTTCCTAGTTTCCAAATACAATTTTGCTTTGTCCCTCTCTCCCAGTCCCTCCCCCCACCCTGCCCAGATTTTAAAACACTTCCAAAAGTTGCCTGTGCAAACACTTTTTTCTACCAATGTATAATACACAGTTGAAACCAATATCTTTGTGCAGTTTTGAGTTTAAAAGTCTTTAAAAAAAAAAAAAAAAAAAACCAACCCTCCTTGGCACAAGAGCTGAGGAATAGTCACGCCTCTTTTAAAGTGTCAAACACAAGATGATGAGAAGTCGATAAAGCAGAGTTATGTGAAATGAGGGGAAAAAAAAACCAACCTAGACCACAGCTTTTATTAGCCATTGTTACAGTCTGTCATACACAATCGCCACCAGCTTCCTCCCGAGGTGCTCGGCACAGCACAGGAGACCAGGTGCTTTCTATCAAAGGGAATGGAAGAGGTGGCCAGGTGGCAAGGGACAGCCGCTACCTGCCAGTTCCACAGCAGGATCTGCAGCGAGCTTGACACAGACAGGAAGGAGATGACTGAAAAGGGGGAAACAGTTTAGAGTGGTCAAGTTTCCTCTTGAAGTCTTTGCCCAGCGCTGTGAGAAGACTGTTGCCCACCATTTCCTAGGACTAAACACAGCGGTGGGAAGGTGACTGTTTCAAACGTGACCCTGTCCATCCTCAGAGCTAGTCCCCTTGCTCAAGTCTCTCCTCAGCCTAAATGATGCTCCTGGAATTTGTTTGGTCCTTGGAGGGGCTATCAATTTTCACTTTCTATAATATTGATAATCATCTTCTTTAATGCAGCTATAAATCAAAGCTGTTAGGTTACTTAACCCTTCACTCTAAAAACTAAGCTTGTCATCATCCCATGTAAATCCAATGTGCAGTTTTTGCTTGCTTATTTTAAGAACAAAGCAAAACAAAGCATTGAAATGCAAAAATTCTGCTTTTTTTTTCTTCAAGAGGAAACTATGTAAGAATACAGAAAAGGCAAAATTGGCTACTTGAAATCCAAGAATGGTTTTAATGTGTTGGCCGAGAAAAATAAACTGCAAAGTTCTGTGAGGTCTTCTAAAATTTACAACTGATGGGCAGTTCTAATCAGACTTGGATGTCATCTTCCCCCCTTTTAAAAATGACAACATATACAGTCCCACAAAATACAATATAAACTTTTTTGTCTTGACTGCCAGAGATGCTGCTTTGTGAGGCCTTCTGGAACCAAATGGTTGGGCAAACACACAGTGGGCCTTCATTTCTTCAGGGGCTGGTAGACAGAGGCATTGGGATCAAGTCCAGATGGGCTGGTCTCCACAAATTTGGAAGAATAGTGGGGGGAAACGGGACTCAGGGGGCTGGTGGCGGCACTGTATGTGATGCTGGGCATGACGGCCATGACTTCGGCTATCTTCTGTTTTAGGTCCTTGATTTCCTGATCTTTCTGAAGGATCTGTCCTGTAAGATCAAAGACCTGCCATTAGCAAGGAGAGGGCTCACTCAGCACAAAGCTCCCTTGGGTCAACCCCAGAGTGGCCTTGGTTCCCTGGAACAACTCCAAGGCTTAGGAGGCTTGATGGCTTATAAGGGCAAAGCAAACTCTTCCTTTACTGTAAAGGTCAAACAGTGAATATTTCAGGCACTGTGGGCCATATACTGTCTTTGTCATTGTTTTTGTCTCAACCCTAGAAAAATGTAAAAGCCATTCTTAGTCAGTGGTAAAAGAATAGGCAGGAGGCCAGATCTGGCCTATGGGATGCTGTTTACTGATCCCTAGCTTAGAAGTAAAAAGCGCTCTGCTCAAATACATGTGACAAGAGTGACAAAGTCAATTTCCAGGAGCCACATCTTGAGCTGGCAGTCACCTCTGACAGCCTAGGAGGGGTGCTGGTTCTGAACTGTGGCTCTACCCACTGGGCTAGAATTCTTTCCTGGGGGGATGGGCTACACCTGAGCATCAGACCAGAGAACACAAGACTGAGGCCTCAGAGCTAGTCGTGCCAGATTCCCTCACAGAAGCCCCTGGACTGCTGCCCTAGGGAGATTCTCCAGTGACCAAGACTGCCACTGTGCCCCTGCCTCTGGGCACAGTGTGCCTCTGACCACCGCCTGGTGTGCAGCTGGCTGGCCATGTTAGCCCAGACCCTGTTCAGCTCTCGGGCACGTCCTGCCTGTGGGTGACTACTGGGCTTCAGCTTTGTGATCCAATCAGCTCTGGCTGCCTCAGGGCCTGATCCCTTTGGGGCTTCTCCTATGGTCCCTACCCTCCTAGCTCAAGGGTTTCCACTTCCTCAGCAAAGCCCTCCTTGATCCTGCCACCTAGTCAGCTCCCCCAGCTCTCAGATTCTCAACATGCCCTAAAAACCTTCCTTTCTGTCCCTTATTCTCCATAATAACCATAATGACAATGACTAACTCACAGGGCTTCACAGGTGCCAGATGCTGTTCTAAGTGCTCATATACACTAGCTCATTTCTTTCTCAGGTCAACCGGAAGAGGTGGGAATTATCATCACCATCCATTCTGCAGATGAAGAAACCAACGTGTAAGAGAGGTCAAGTGACTTGCCCAAGGAATATAGTTGGTAGAGGGCCAGAGCTCAACTCCGTGCAGCCTGGCTGCAGTCTACCCTCCCAGCTACAGCATTCTTCTGCCTCCTGAAACTAATCCCTTGAGTGATGATCTGCGTCCATCATCTCCCACCTCGACTTGAGCCCTGTGAGGGCAGATACTGCGTCTCCATTTCTTTCCATTGCTGTCCCTCTACTGCCCAGCACAGTAGAAAGGTGAGGCTCTGCAAGCTCTGTATCTCACTCATTTAGTAAGATCGGGATTTAAACCCAGGATCACCATGTTCAGAAGACCATGTGACTTCCATCATGTTATGCGGCTCTGAGGAGAAAGAATACTTAGAAGTAAAAAGAAAAGAAGTTGGGGCAGGGGTTGTGGCTCAGAGGTAGAGTGCTTACCTAGCACATGTGGGGCACTAGGTTTGATCCTAAGCACCACATAAAAATAAATAAAATAAAGGTATTGTGTCCAACTACAACTAAAAAAAGAAAGAAGAAAAGACGTTGACTGTGAATTGCCCTTATTTTGAGACAGTTCATGGGTTCCCTGGAAGAGGACCATGTACTTGGAATGTGAGAGTGCTTGGAGGCACATGTTTTAAAAGGATGTAGTAGAGATGAAAGCCATTTTGTGACCAGGATGAATCAAATGATACAGAAAGGAAGGAGAAAAGCAACGAGGGGTTTGATTTGAATTACAAAGCTGGATTCTTATTAGAATATTCTAAGCAGGACAGTGGAGGCTGGCAGTGGGGAAGGCAGCAGCCAGGAGCAGTGTTTTGAAAGGAACTGCTCCCTCACTTCCTTCATGTCCCCTAAGCTTCAAATGAGCATCAAATATCCTCCTCCTCTTTGAACAAAATAAGCTTCAGATGAATAAGATACTTAGTGGCATCTGATATATGAGCCACTCTATCTTTTCCAGTGCAGATTTGAGTTCTTTAATCAGGAACATGTGCACCTCTCAGAAGCTTTGGGAAAGAGCCCCCTCACTCATGAGGATTCCTGTGCCCACAGGGAAGCACAGCTGGCTGGGAAGGCCCCTTGGCTCCTGAGACCAGGTGCTGCTTCCCTCCAGGGGATCTTTTCAAGTGTGCCAACCCAAGTAAGCAAGGATGCAGCAGAGGGGTGGCCATTCCCCAGGGAGCTGAACCAGGCAAGCAAAAAGGCCTGTAATGGAGCCGGGCGCGGTGGCGCACGCCTGTAATCCCAGCACTTTGGGAGGCTGAGGCAGGAGGATCGCGAGTTCAAAGCCAGCCTCAGCAATGGCAAGGCACTTAGTAACTCAGTGAGACCCTGTCTCTAATAAAATAAAATACAAAAAGGGCTGGGGATGTGGCCCAATGGTCGAGTGCCCCTGAATTCAATCCCCAGTACCTAAAAAAGAAAGAAAGAAAGAAAAGAAAAGGAAATTATGCTGTATGTATCTTACCACAATTAAATTATAATCAATATTCTCAGAGTCATTAGAGTAAGTCCATGAAATAAGAACTGGCAGCAGCTGGGCGCGGTGGCACACTCCTGTAATTCCAGCTCTTGGGAGGCTGAGATAGGAGGATCACGAGTTCAAAGCCAGCCTCAGCAATGGCAAGGCACTTAGTAACTCAGTGAGACCCTGTCTCTAATAAAAATACAAAAAAGGGCTGGGGATGTGGCCCAGTGGTCAAGTGCCCCTGAGTTCAATCCCCGGTACAAAAAAAAAAAAAAAAAAAAGGCCTGTAATGGGTCAGAAACTCCGTTTCAAAGGCAGCTTCTCAGGAACCTTTATTTATAACACCTTTCCCCCAAATTCACAGACTAAGACAGCCTGGTGCCCAGTCCCCTTCTCTGATCGATCTCCTGGGCCATCCCCAGCTACTTCTAAGGCCTCACTAACT
This sequence comes from Tamias sibiricus, assembly GCA_025594165.1. Lineage (NCBI taxonomy): Eukaryota > Metazoa > Chordata > Mammalia > Rodentia > Sciuridae > Tamias > Tamias sibiricus. The sequence continues at coordinate 20,594,221 of CM046658.1, read as the reverse complement.
TCCCACAACTCCTACACACACCCTTCACCCCAGGGGTCTTGGCTTCTCTCTCTGGTTCAGGATGAAAGTTCCCACTGACTGACAAATCTCTCCTATCTGGGTGTCTGGGGAGCACCTCTAAAACAAAACACCCAAAACCAAACTCATCCTCCCTTCTTACTCCCTAAGCCATGCTACTCCATTCCTTGGTTCCGGCAGTTTGATTCTGCCGAACCTCAGGCATCGCCGGCCGCTTCCTCCATGCTCCTGTCTGGACCATCCCCTCCCCAGTGCTCATCACCTCCTGTGCTGAAGACAGTCATAAGTTCCTACCTGCTCCTCTGCCTCCTCTCAATCTCACCTCTCAAATCCAAAATCAGCAGCCAGAACACATCACCTCATTGCTCTGGAAAATCTGGAGAATACATCCTCTGGAATGGCTTCATTAGTGCCTCTTAACCTTCCACTCTTTTCTTTCATGCCCCCAGCTTGAGGCCCTAGATCACTCACCCAGATGCCCTCACACTTTCCTTCTCCTGCTCATGCTACTCCTTGGTGTACTAGTGTTCTCCCTGCCGTTCTCTGCTCACGCATCCTCCCAAGACTATCCCTCAAAGCCCCGTCCTCCAGGAAGCCTCCCTGAGCTCTTCTCTGGCCTCTCCCGCCCTCTGCCTCTGCCTCACAGCAGCAGGCCATCTGCTTGTCTCCCTTGTGCAGCAATTCTGGAAGCGCAGGCAGGGTCCCGAGTCAGAACTGCCTCCATAACAACACGAGGACATCTGCTGGTCTCTTCACCCTCATCTTGTAATGAAGGTAGTGGAGTCTTCTGTAGCCCATGCAATGTGGGAACAGCAGAACGGACATGAGACCAGAAGAGAATCCAAATACCCTTCATTAAGTCAAGCATTAAAAGTATTTGCTGAATGTAGGGTTGGTGTTGTGGCTCAGTGGTGGAGCGCTTGCCGAGCACATGTGAGGCCCTGGGTTTGATCCTCAGCACCACATAAAAATAAATAAATAAATAAACTAAATAAAGGTATTGTATCCATCTGCAGCTATTAAAGACATATATATATATATACACACATATATATATACGTACATATGTGTGTGTGTGTGTATGCTAAATGTAAAACAATGTCACTTTTCTTTTTTCTTTTTTTTTCTATACTGAGGATTGAACCCAGAGGGCTTTACCACTGAGTCACATCCCCTGCCCTTACTATTTTTTATTTTGAGACAGCGTCTTGCTAGTTGCTTAGGGCTTTGCTAAATTGCTGAGGCGGGCCTCAAACTTGTGATCCTCCTACCTTAGCCTCCCTCCCAAGTTTGCTGGGATTACAGGCATGTACCACCACACCCGGCAGACTGGGCATGTAAAAAAGTTTTCTACATTTTTTTATTGTTTTGGAAATAAGGATTGTTTTTCATAAAAATGTTATTTATATTAAAATGTAATGTTTATGTCATTTTAAAATGGACTAATAGATTAATAAATAAAATTTTTAAGTTTTAATTTCAAGTAGGTAGATAATGATAGATATAATCTACTTGAAATAAGTCTATCTGGGTTACTCAATAATTTTAAAAATTTGCATACCACTGCCCTGGTAGATCCCCCACTGAACTGTTGTGTTCATCTCTGCTTCCCCTGGAGTTTTCAGGATAAGGATTTGCAGAGTACAATTACTAGGAAGGTCCTGATGAAACAGTCTTTCCCATCCACTAAGACAAGTAATTGGAGGTTTTTTCAGTACTCCATTCAGGAATCTAGTCAGTTAATTAGGTGGTTATCAATTTCTTGAAGAAAATTAAAAATTTTTAAAAGTTCTTTTTTTAGTTGTCAATGGACCTTCATTATTTATTTATTTGTTTATTTATTTATTTTATTTATATGCGGTGCCGAGGATTGAACCCAGTGCCAGGCAAGTGTGCTACCACTGAACTACAACTCCAGCCCTACAAATTTGTTTTCATCAGGTCACGTCCTTCCTCAGTTTGGATTCCTTCCACGGGTCCTCTTGTCTCTCAGAGTAAAAGTCCCCAGTTCTTCTGGGGACCACAAATCCTACAGAACCTGGTTGCTGCTATTCCTACCCTTGACCTGAGGCTGCACCCCTGCTCCCCGCAGGACTCTATGCTTGCCCTCCACCCTAGAAGTGCTTTCCTCCAGCTACTCCACACTCTCTGCTCGATGCTATCTATTCAAGGGGCCTTCTGTGCTGCCAATGTGGACAGAGTAGCCCTACACACCCCCTGGGCACCACTGCTTTATCTTTGCCATCACCTTATCGTCATTTGACATATTGCCTACTGGCTTGTCCACTGTCCCTCACCAGGGCCATATCCTCGAATCCTCAGGGGCTCTCGGGATGCCTGGCACACAGCACATCTCAGTAAATATATGCTGAGTGGATGTCCTGCTTTCCAGACTCTCTACCCACAGCTCCATCCAAGCAGAGTCGGCTGCAGTTCAGAAGGCATAAGGCCCTGCCTCACCTCCGGCACTTGGCCAGGCTATTTTTTCTGCCAAGTGGCCTCCTGAACCCTTGTGCTCCACTGTGCTTCTTATTCACTGTGCCACCCCTTCCCATAATTCATGCTCTAGCTCAGACATTAGTTCCTCTGAGACATGGCTCCCTCTGACTCCCCAGACTAGTTTAATCCCAACTTCTCTCTCTGGTTCCCCCAGGACTGGTACATGATGCTATGTCAGCACCTTTTGATGACTTCAGAGTCACCTACTTGTTCAACAACACCCTGAGCTCCTAGAATACAGACACTCAGTCTTTTCTGTACGCCCTGCACTTGATATGTTCTCATCTCAAAACATGTCTGCAGCATGAATTAATGTGATGATTCCTATATTTCAATGTTGGGCACTTACCAAACCACTTGAAGGGAAAACTGAAATGCCCTTTGGTTCAGAGCAGCCCTGGGTATTCTCAGCCCCACCACCCCAACAGGGCCCACTGCTCTCCTACCCTGGGCAATCTCGAGCTGCCGTTTTGCGTCACCCAGTGCAGAGAACAGGTCCAGTTTGATTCTTGTCTCTGCGCTGAGGCTGTTCTCCAGGTGCTGTGTCTTATCTTGCATGGCGGAGAGGGCTGACATCAGCACCTCGGTGTCCTTCTCATTTTCCTTATACTTCCGAAGCTCCTATCAATATCATCAAAACAGCAATGCTACATGGTAGTTTTGGCATCGATGTCTAAAAATTAGCCTGAAATCACAAATTAAATCCCACTATTCTTGACCTGGCCAATAGAACACAGAAATCTGGTATATTCATGGTATTCTCACTAGTTAGGAGCATATGCCAAATGTATTTATACATGCACATACAAAAACATTTAGTGGATAATCATTTGACTATTTGAGGCACATTCTAGCTAAAAATGAACTCTGCCTTCAAAGCAAACACTTTCTTGCAAGCCTACTTTGGAATCACAGAGAACTTTTCCCTTGCTGGCTACTTGCAAATGCTGCTGTAATGCTGCTGTCAAATTTGCCAAAACTCTTCTGTAAACTTGCACTGAAAATTGCAAAAATATTTGTTATTTTAACAGAACAAACTGTAAAATAAGCCCACTTAAAATAGTTGGGGATATAGCCAATAAAAGTAAATTTGAACATTTTCTTTCTTTTATTTTTTAAAATATGTATTTATTTGCTTTAGTTGTACACAATGCGTTTATTTTTACGTGGTGCTGAGGATCGAACCCGGGCCACGCACATGCTAGGCAAGCGCTCTACCACTGAGCCACAATCCCAGCCCTGAACATTTTCTTTTAAGAGAGAAATCCAAACCTATTATGAAGACTTTAAAAATACAGAAAAGTTCAAAGAAAATGCAAATTACCCATAATTACACCACTGCAAAATGTGATATATTTTTTAGCCTTTTTAATGTACATGTGTATCTTTTAAGCATAACTAAAATGATACATGTATCATTTGTATAGTCTTTATACAAATACTGATTTCTTCCTCTCAAATATTCTTCGAAAATAAAATTGTTAATGGCTATAATACTCCTGTATGTACACATACAATAATTTGAATGAATCTTCCATTGTTAAGCAACCCCCGGCCTTTTTTTTTTTTTTTTTTTTTTTTTTTGCATTTATATGCCATTACACAAAACATCTTTGATATATTGATCATTGGTAAGATTTTTCAATATTTGCCTAGGAGCCGGGCGCGGTGGCGCACACCTATAATCCCAGCACTTTGGGAGGCTGAGGCTGAGGCACTTAGCAACTCAGTGAGACCCAGTGTCTCTAATAAAATACAAAAAAGGGCTGGGGATGTGACCCAGTGGACGAGTGCCCCTGAGTTCAATCCCCGGTACCACAAAAAAAAAAAAAAAAAAAAAAAAAAAAAATTTGCCTAGGGCTGGATTCCTAAGAAGGTAAATACTTTAAAAAGTACCTGATTTTTTTTTCCAGAAGTTATATTTCCATCCACCAGCAATGCATGAAGCTATTTTGTAGCATCTTCACAAAGACTGATATTATCACTTAAAAATCCTTTGCCAGTTTCACAGAAGACAAATTATTTCTCATTTTAATCTGCATGTCTTTGATGATTAATATATTCTTACATTTTATTCAGTCATTAGTATTTTTTCTGTGAATTATCTGTTCATATTTTTGTTTATTTCTCTATATCTGAGCTTTTCTTAGTGATTTTATGAGCTGTTTATATGTTGAGAGTATTCAATAATTATTTATATTTGCTGCAATATGTGTACCTTCCCCAGCTGATTTTATTTTTACTCTGATTACTTCCATTGCTTTTAGATTTAGAAAGTGTCCCTGTTTCAAGATCAAGTCAAGTCTACTATGCTTTTGCCTAGCTTTAAAAAAAAAAAATTCTTTTGCTGTTTTGCATTCAACTCTTTATCTAGAATTTCTTTTTGTGTTGTGAGATGAGCTTCTAATTTTATTTTTCCATCACTTATCCAGTTATTCCAAAGCCTGTTACTGGCTCCTGCTCACTTCTCCTGGCTCTTTGTTATCACCTTTACTGTATACTTCAGGCTTTGTCTCCAGGTCATCCACTCTACTCCACTGACTTGCCAGTAATTCTCACCATTCCCACATGACTCAAATTACTGTAACTTTACCATATATGACAGTAATGAAGAACGGATGATAAGTACTTGCTTAAGGTATACATGGCCCCACATGGCCCCCTAAACTGACTACATGCAGTCCTGGCATCTTTCCTCATCCTGCACTGCTCAGGATTGCAATCTCTAAGGTTCAGAGCCACCCAGCAGGATCTGTTCCCTGGCAATGGACAGAGGGTTAGGGCTCAGGAAAGATGTGTAGGTTCCAAAGGACACTAATCTGGCCTATAACCTGAAAATGTTAAATGAATCTATAGAAAGTCAAATCCTGGTGTAAAACATGTTCAGATTGTCAACACTTTTGGCTTGTATTAGAATCTGGCTATAATAAACTTAAAATAAGCTGGACAAGATTAAGAGTTCAATCTTTTTATCACCTTTGGATTTTTAGAGCCAAGGGATTTGATCTGTTATGAAAAGGCACTGTTCTCCACCCTGTAGCACAGTACACAGACCTAGGCTGAAAGAGGAGTTCCAGGTCCAGAGGAGACTTTTGTTTCCTCCTCACCTGAACTTTCAATTCTAGTTCTCTGATCTGGTCTTCTTTCACCTTCATGTCCATTGTGAGCTTCTTGCCCTCTGCTTCTAGTTCTCTGATCCGATTCCGTAAGGTTTCGGTGCACTCTCCCCTTTTGAAAAATGAGAGAAGGAAATAAATGAATTTCAAAGACTACAGGTTTACAGTTTTCCCTCTGTATCCATGGGGGGATTGGTTCCAAGACTCCACGCATACCAAAATCCATGTATGCTCAACTTCTGTATATAAAATAGCTTAGTATTGGCATTTAACCTATGCACATTCTCCCATATTTTTAAAGCTATCTCTAGAATACTTATAATTTGTAAAGCAATGTAAATGCTATGTAAATATTTGTTATACTACATTGTTCAGGGAATGATGATATGAACAAAAAATCTGTACATGTTCAGTACAGATCCAATTTATTGTTTTCAAATATTATCTTTTTAAAATTTTTTTAATTCTAATTTGTTATATATGACAGCAGAATGCATTACAATTCATATTACACATATAGAGCACAAATTTTCATCTCTCCAGTTGTATAGAAAGTATCAAATATTATCTATCTTTAGATGGCTGAATATGCTGATGTGGATGAAGCCTGCAGATGTGGCAGGCTAACAGTACTTATATTGTAGGATTGAGGTTTTTCTTATACTCGAGGGTCTGTTAGTTTTAACTTTTGGCTTGATATGTGCAATAACTGTCATTAACTGAGTGTCTCTACGAGCTAGGTACTTGACCTGAACTCCCTTTAGTACATTATCCCATTTTCCAGATAAGAAAGCTGAGGTAACATAAAGTAGTCTCCTAGTTTGTAGGTCACAGAATTGAGATAAGAACAGGCTTTTTTGCTTCCCAGTCAGCATGCTTCCCATCAGGCCACAGTGACTTGAGACAATGCACACAGCAGAGCCAGGTAGAACTGAACATGTACTATCTCTAGTAAGGCTCAATAAACACATACAAAAATCCCTTGTTTTCCCACTTTTGGGGGACTATGCATTGTAAATTTCACCTCTGTTTAGTTACAAAGTTGCTGCAGCCTGGAATAAATAGAAAAACAAAGGAGCAACATTAGGCTGCTTCTCAGGGCTAAGACAAGGATGAGCTAACCCGGATGAGGCAGTCCAGAGCAGCTGAACTGCTAAGTGTTGAGGTTCCAGGCCCGACAGAGAAGTAGGTGTCCTCCGATTACCAAAGGAAGATCCAATGAGAGACCTGCCCAAGAATAAAAGCCAATGCACGCAAGAGACGGCGAACAAGAGCCCTCCAAGGACAAGACCCAAACAAATAAGCTTAACTAGAAGCAAAAGTGATTCAGAGTAGACCCTGAAACCAACTGACTGATGACTCTCAGACATGGGAGACACTAAGTGATGTGGTTAAGGTACTGCTATGTCTTACTAAGTGGAAGGTTTTAGAAAAGGTAGGTGCTAGATAAGTTAAGGAAAGCACGGGTCATGCTGGATGACTATTCAAGAAAATATCCTGCAAGTGTACAGGAAATGCTTACACACCTTGAAACAAAAAAAAACCCGCATCAGAAGCAGGCAGTCAAGGGTCTGTGAGTCTGTCTAGATCAGACAGGCCCCAAACCCCAGGCTCAACCATCCACAGTCTACAGTCAGTAGGGGATAGCACACTGGCATGAAGCATTCTCACTATTCACTGCTATTTCCTAAAAGGTGACAAGATGATTCACCAATTATTGTGCAAATGCCAGAACCCCAAAGAAGGTTATTAACTTGCCAAAGGTTGGCAAGTAAATTACTTGTTTAACGCAATAAAGTAAAACTCAAGAAAGAATCATGGTTGAATTATACCACAGAGATACAAATGAGGACAAAAATTCAAAGTGAAATAAAAATTTTACCCTCATTCTGTATCTGCAAACCCATAACTGACCCCAACCATGCAGATGGAATTCACGAGTCAAAAAACAAACAAAAAGAAGGTGAAGCAGAAGCAAAGGAAGGGGAAAAAAAAGACTGAACAATCTTCTTTCTTTACTGGAATTCAGATGGCAGTCACATATCAGTTTTTGACATATTTGCATGCAAGGGAACCTTTCAATGGTATGGGAAGTAGTTCCCAGTTTTCATCATCCCACACAAATATTTCTTTTCCTTTCTTCCCTCCCTTCCTTGGGTACTTTATACCACTGACCTACATCCCAGCCCTTGTTGGTTTTTTTTTTTTTTTTTTTTTTTTTTTTTTTTTTTTTTGGTACCAGGGATTGAACTCAGGGGCACTCGACCACTGGGCCATATCCCCAGCCCTTTTTTGTATTTTATTAGAGACAGGGTCTCACTGAGTTGCTAAGTGCCTCGCCGTTGCTGAGGCTGGCTTTGAACTCACGATTCTCCTGCCTCAGCCTCCGAATTGCTGGGATTACAGGCTTGTGCCACTGCGCCCGGCTTGTTATTTTTAATTTTGAGGCAAGATCTCACTAAAGTTGTTTATGGCCTTGCTATGAGGCTGAGGCTGGATTCAAACTTGCAGATCCTTCTGCCTCAGCCTCTAGAGCAGCTGGGATTATAGTCATGTGCCACCATGCCTGGCTCAGCATTCCACAAATCTAACAGACTTGTATTTCACATTTTTTTTCTTCCATCTATTTGATAGTTTGCTGATATCCAACAAAACCATGAGCAGTTAGTACACAGTGCCTGGGTAACCAAGATTCTACCTTTCTTCCATTTTAAGATAAAAACTCAGAAACACCCACACCTAAGAGTGAAAAGCAATGACAGCCTTATAAAAGGAACAAAATTCCAGACGGAATCTCTCAACGCATTTAGTAATTATCAGTCTTTCTGAAAGTAACTAGAAGCATTCTATAACCAGCACTTGGTGCAGGGATACCAAACCCACTTTATAAGTGAAGCTACTAAGGAATGAATTCATTATAAGACACACAAGCTAGCACAGATGGAGGTGAAACCAGCTAATAAAACAGCCCTTAAAAGCAATCCATCCATGCCAGGCATGGTGGCACACGCCTGTAATCCCAGCACTTGGGAGGATGAGGCAGGAGGATCTCGAGTTCAAAGCCGGCCTCAGCAACTCAGTGAGACCCTGTCTCTAATAAAATACCAAAAAAAAAAAAAAAGGGCTGGGGATGTGGCCCAGTGGTCGAGTGCCCGAGTTCAATCCCGGTACCAAAAAAAAAAAAAAAAAAAAAAAAAAGCAATCCATCCATGCGAGATTGTGGTCTGTCCAATCCTACCCTTGGCAGCAAATTCTCACATATGTCTTGGGACAAGGAAAGCCAACCTGGATTAAACACGCAGGTGACATGGACTTACCGAGATGCAGCAGCAAATGCAACAGCCCGTGCAGCAGTGGCTTCTTCTAACTTCTTCCTTTTTTTTTCCTCCATTAACTGTTTTTCTACAAAACTTCGGGCTTCCTGCTCAGCTTTTAGCTTTTTCTCCAATTGGCTGATATTCTGCTTATCTTTTTGCTTCATTTGCACAGCGTTATGTAACCTATATGAAAACAATTGTCATATAGAGTCTTTACAATTAGAAACGCCCTTGAGAAACACACTTCTTTTTCTCAGTTTAAGGTCAAATAGAAGGTATGAACAGCAAACCTTAAGTATCAACTTTCTGTGTGCCTGCAGAAAACACATTGTCGATATAACAATTGCTAAACACTAACAAACAAGCTGCTTACAAGACCCAGAATCAGTCCTACCCTCTGTTTTGTTGAGGTAAGTGATCTATGGCAGGTAGTCCAGAGTATAGGACACAAAAGGTTTCTAACAGAGGGGACGATCATTGTAGAACTAATTCCAGTGTCCTGCAGCACCTTAAAAGAATTTTTGTCTGGGGAAAAAACAAACAAACAACAACAAAAAAAAAACAACCCTGCTGAGACCAGCCCCACTGAAAAAGAAATAAGGGCAGAAGGGAGGAGGTCTTTCTTATCCTGAATACAATCATGATGCGACCTACTGCAGACTTTTCTTTCCATCTGTGAGACATTTTCTCAGTGTCCCCATATCAGTCTCTTTAGAGTCACCCATAGCTTCACCTATCAACGTGAGGGGGGAACACCCCTCCTTATCAATGCTAGAACCACCTACAAATGTTGGTCAGAAGGAACAGAGAGGAGTTTTGCCTGTAATGCTCAAATTCTGAAGTTACCTAAAAAAATGCGGACTCCTCTTCCAAAAGGAAAGGCCCAGAGTCTCCAATAGTAATCACTATGATAGGCACATATTGCTTATATATTTAAAAAAAAAAGAAGAAAAAAAAAAGAAAGCTCCACATTGAGTCAAGTAATTCCAGAATGAATAAATGGAAAGCTTATTTGACTGTCTCTTCAAGAAAATCAAAGTTCAATGTCATTTTGTAGATCTTTAAGTCAAAGTAGATATAATCTGATCTTCTGGAAATTTTCACTCAGAGGAACAAGATTTTCCAACTGTGCCGGGCACGGTGGCGCAAGCCTATAATCCCAGAACTTGGGAGGCTGAGGCAGGATGATTGCGAGTTCAAAGCCAGCCTCAGCAATGGTGAGGTGCTTAGCAACTCAGTGAGACCCTGTCTCTAATAAAATACAAAAAAGGGCTGGGGATGTGGCCCAGTGGTCGAGTGCCCCTGAGTCCAACTGTGACTACTTCTTAACAACTTTACTTATATTATCATGGAAACTATTTAAATTATTAAATGAGAAGGACAAAATATAATATGAATAAACCTTTGTTGCAATTAAGTAAGTTTTTATAGATCTTATAAAACATGTTGAACATCTGGTACTACATTGAATAGTTTAAACATTTTACTTAAAAACTTCTCTGCCAGGGCCCTTTGTCACCAGGAGGCTTGTGCTCCCATCCCTGGGAACTGGGGAACGGGGAGGGTGTAGGCCAACCCAGAGGCCTGTCAGGGGCGCGTACTTGTTCTGCAGCAGCTCGTTCTCCTGCCGGAGCTGGCCCATTTCTGAGCGGATCCCTCTTTCGGTGCTGGAGAGAGAGCTGATCTGACTGCGGAGCTCCTGTTCCACTTGCCTGCTGGCTTGCAGGTCAGCCTTTAACTTTTTAATGTCTTGTTCCAGCCTAGAAGAAGGAGAGATGTGGCATTTTCATCTGGGAGGGGACCTACCCAGGGCTGGGTGAGGGACACTGCCTATAATCCTAGACTGCTGGGTGGATGGCAAACTGTCCTATCTGCTTAGTCTTACTGCATGATACCACCTGGGTCCCCACCCCTTCCCACTAAGGGTAACTTGATTTCCCCCAAATGTTTGTAACACTGATGGGTAAAGATGGTACTTGTGCATACCTGGGCTGCTAAAAAGGATGAGAGAAGACAGAAAGTGTGGCTGAAGGATAAGGTGCCCTCTCTGTTGATGACTTTTCCATGCCCCTCAGCAGTACGTTAAAACAACCAGCTCCTGACCCACCCTTCACAGCCCTGGAGATCTCTGATAGCTCAGCCTCTACCATCTGAAATCCCCTCCACCAAGGCGGAGAAGGAAACAATGTTCATGTCAACATCCTGACATGTTAGCTCCTCGCTTGTGCAGACTGTGGAAAAGAATGAAAAAAGGAACAACTTATATGCTCTAAAAAGGATGCTATGATTAAACTCATGCTAGAAGGAATTAAAAAACAGCAGCTGCTGTTTTGTGAGAACTGGTGTGCCAGGCACTGTTCTATGGGTTTTAATGCTATGCACTCATTTAATCTACATACTGGTAAAGTGCAATTATGATTCCAATTTTTCTAGATGAAGAAATCCAGGTCAGGAAAACCTAGCAGTCCAAGATCCCCCCAGTCAGCAGCCCCACAGTTCCATCCTCTTCTCCACAAGGCCAAATGCAGTTGCATCATCCAAAGCACAAGACAAAAGGGCTACCTGGGCTCTGCGGAGAGAAGGCTGGGAAAGGCTTTGGGGAGAGAATGGAATTGAGTTGGCCCTGTAGGCTGGACAGGATCCAGAGAAGCAGAGGGGAGGCAGAGCATTCTAAACCAGGGAGAGTGGTACATGGTCAAAACTCAAAGCCAGGAATATTCACAGATATACGGGGGCAAGCATTAGGTGTTAGAAAGGCTTGTACTGAAATCAGAGGGGGAAAGGGTGTGGTAGATGGGACTGTGGTGCTGAAGGTCAGGCTACGAATATGCCATGTGAGACTGAGAAGACACTTTTTATCAGGGCACAAACTTACAGGTAGACAAAAGTCACTTTTTCCTATTTATTTATTCATTCATTCATTTTTAGGTGCTGAAGATCAAACCCAGGGCTTTTTGCATGCAAAACACACACATTACCACTGAGCTACATCCCCAGCCCCTGATTAAAACCTTGAACACAGGGCTGGGGACATAGCTCAGTTGGTAAAGTGTATGCCTCGCATGCACAGGGCCCTGGGTTCAATCCCCAGCACCACCAAAAAAACAAAACAAAACAAAAAAACACCAACTTGAACATGTCACTTATCTAGCATTCTAAGAGAACCAAGATTTCTGCAGAGGAATGGTGTTTTCTTGAGAACTATGCACTCCACAGACCTTACAGACATGTTTTACTAAACAATAAATCCCTAGAGCCTACCACAGTGACCCACACTTACTCAATAGCCTCCCTTAGAAAGCCAAAGGGCAGCTCCACTCTCCTATCTACCATTGAACAGCTTCAAAATTCTCAAGTACCCCAAACCATGGAACACCGATGGTCACTTTACAGGTGCAAGCCCTAAGTGCCCCTGTCCAGTGCTTGGGAGCATGGCCAAGGAACATGGCCTGGGAACCTTGTGTTCCAGAAGCACTGCTAGGTCTCCTGACACAGCTCACTCCCAAGGGAGGGGCCACCAGTTGACATCACGCTACACTTTCCCTGTTGCCAGGGTTGTTCCAGTTCAGCGTACTCTTGGACTGCTCTGAACAAGTACAGATTAGCATTTATACCATTGCCACATCGCCCCTCCTTCACCTGAATCAACCCAAGGGATACATTCAAAAACAACTCGATGTTGTCAGGTTATCCCCATTAAGAACTTGAGTTGAAAATGTTAGGTAATCACCTTCCTTAATGTCAATGTCGACTGCAGTTGAAGGATTGCAGTTTTGGGTAGAAAAGGTAAATTTTCAGATGAGAAAGGAATTTGGCATGGTTTAGTATAAGATTTGAGGTCAGGGTTCTGGACTCAGCTCTGGTGCCAACTTTGTGACCCTGGGCAAGGCTGTAACCTTCCAGGCCTGTTTCCTTATTTGAGGCATGGAGTTCTCTAAAGTCCTTCCCGGCTGGTCTAGGATTTCCAGAGCTGACACATTAATGGACACCTGCTAATTTGCTTCTTCAGATTAGCAAACTAAGCTGTGTTTTATGCAGAAGCACAGGAATCAAGTTCCACATGCCCAGCCCACCGAGGCAAAGTGTGTACCACAGCTGGGAATGACAGCAAAACTAAATCTGCAGAGGCTACAGTCTATTGTTTTGTAGTTACTGCTTTCTTTCATTTTTAAATGCTGAAAAGCCATTTTTCTATCATAAACTAAGAATAACATTATTTATTCTGCAGCAAATTTCAGAGTTGTTAGAAAATTGCAAAATCCAAAGAGCTAAGGCAGTTATAAGATCAACAAGTGTAACAACCCACCAAACACTCAACAATGTATTTTTTAATAAATTTTTAAAATATTTTTATTTTATTTATTTTTATATGGTGCTGAGGATCCAACCCAGTTCCTCACGCGTGTAAGGCAAGCACTCAGCCACTGAGCTACAATCCCAGCCCCTCAACAATGTATTTTTAAAATGTGGAATGTCTATGGAAATTTTGTCAAAGACAAACAGCAGCACTATCTAATAAAAGGAAGAGTATGTTCACTTTGTGAAAATTCATAAATTATACGTGTAAAGTTTGTACATAGCTGTGTATGTGTGTTACACTGCATAATTTTTTTAAAAATATTTATTTATTTGTTTTAGTTGTACACAATGCCTTTGTTTTTACGTGGTGCTGAGAATCGAACTTGGACTGTGCATGTGCTAGGTGAGCACTCTACTGCTGAGCCACAACCCTAGCCCCCAAAAGGTTTTACTTATTTATTTGTTTATTTATTTATACCTGGGATTGAACGTAGGGGCACTTAACCACTGAACCACATCCCAGTCTTTTTTTGTATTCTATTTAGAGACAGAGTGTCACCAAGTTGCATTAAGCAACTTCATTACGTTGCTGAGGCTGGCTTTGAACTTGTACCTCCTGCCTCAGCCTCCAGAGCTGCTGGGATTACAGGTGTGCACCACCGAACCCAGCAGAAAAGGCTTATTATTATTTTTTTAATAAAATATACTTTCACAAGATGTAGAAGTAAAATGCTTCATGATTTTTTTAAAGTATTTATTTATTTACTTTAGTTGTACACAATGCAATGCATTTATGTTTATATGGTGCTGAGGATCGAACCCGGGCCGCGCACATGCGAGGTGAGCACTCTGCCGCTGAGCCACAACCCCAGCCCCTGCTTCAAGATTTTTTAACTGTTATCATTAACTTCATAAAATTATGAATTACTGTTTACCAAATTGTTGCAGTAAACCTCCAAGTTAACATCAGCATTCCAGCTTAAGAAATAGTGAACTGTAGGAACACTGCCTAATGACATATAAAATAACTTACAGTGCTAAGTAGAAAATTTTCAGGAACTTTTAAAATTTATGATGAGCAATTTTTCACTGCCTCTCTACAGAGAGCATTAGTTTAATCTTGAAGCTTCACCACATATTTAAAATCTTTACTGAGGCAGGCAGTAAAATAGCATACAATCTCATACTGGATTTGTTTTTTATTGCAAGAATGATACCAACTCAGAGCTCAGAGCAGAGTGCCGCTTGCCTGTAATCCCAGCAGCTCAAGAGGCTGAGACAAGAGGATCAAGAGTTCCAAGCCAGCCTCGGCAATGGCAAGGTGCTAAGCAACTCAGTGAGACCCTGTCTCTAATAAAATACAAAACAGGGCTGGGGATATGGCTCTGTGGTTTAAAGCCCCTAAATTCAATCCCTGATTACTCCCCCACACTCTGATACCAAGTCAGTATCAAAACAAAATACAATAGGAAAGTGTGAATTATAAAAAATGTAAAGAACTCATAATCCTCTCATCCAGACAAAACCATTCACTATTCGCATTTGGTATACTTCTGTATGTCTTTTAAGTTTTTTTCATATATGTAAATATATTTCATATTGGTGAAAGAGTACCACATATACTATAACTTATACATCCTAAGTACCTTTCACACTATTAGAAAATTTTCACATAACTAATTACTGTATAGTGTTCCACTGTATGGATGTACTCTATAATTCTATTTTCTAAGATATGGTTCAAACTTTGTATTTTCTCAATGGCTATGTGCCACAAGTTTAAAAGAAATACAT
The DNA here is from genome assembly GCA_025594165.1 of Tamias sibiricus. NCBI lineage: Eukaryota > Metazoa > Chordata > Mammalia > Rodentia > Sciuridae > Tamias > Tamias sibiricus. The sequence goes on along the minus strand of CM046658.1, from coordinate 20,579,178 downwards.
GAATTAATAAATTGAACCAGATAAAGCTAGTCAAGTGCTGGGGCATTTACTAAACAGAAAACTCGTATTTCTCTTAATGGTGTACTTAATCCTAGGAGGTGAAGGTCAATACTTCCCAGGTAAAATATGGATGTAGAATTTATTAGTATTAAGTACTAAGCAGCTCTGATTAGATAGAGTTAAGAGGTTAATGCAAAATCTTGAAATATTATTTTTGAGATTTTATTAAACTGTCAGGCTGGGATTGTGGCTCAGCAGTAGAGCGCTCGCCTGGCATGTGCGCGGCCCCGGGTTCGATTCTCAGCACCACGTAAAACTTAAAAAAACACATTGTATACAACTAAAGCAAATAAATAAATATTTTTAAAAATTGTCAATAGCTACAACCTAAATTAGAAGCAGGTGGTCAGAAAGAAAATGAACTAGAAGTAATAGTTTACAACCCTTGAAACTAATTTCAGTAAATAGGAATGGAAAGAATGAAGGAAAAACATTCACCTATAAATTTGGAACCCTTTTATCAGAGTCAAGTCCCATTCTCTTCCCTACACTATGGAACCTGAAAGGATAAAAGAGAACTTTCCCCAGAAGAGTTATCGTCCTCCACCCATTCCCCCAAAATATTGGGCCAGACACTTAATCAAACTTCATTAAGACTTAACCAGGAAGCATGCACTTCCTGTTTGCCCAGCTCCCGTGGAACCAGTTTTCACCCTCACAAAGGCCTGCCGAGTGTCATCACCACTGTGGATACAGAGGGCCCATGGCAAAGCTGGAGTCTATGTATACAACTGTGTTCATTTTTGCCCACTGTATAAGCCTAGATTCTAAATTTTTACATATAAGGTCCAGGTAAACTGCCTAGCCATTTTATTGATAATTTAAAATTTTTAAATTTAAAATTTCTAAGGATGTTTTGAGGTTACCTATGAATCCCAGCATATTAACTAATAAAGATAGGACCATCTACAACAGTGCTTCCTCATGTCCCCAAGTCAGGTGACCGGGTTGACTTCAAAGCAGATTTATCGAATTGAGGCTCCCTCCTACCCACTCTAACCCATAACTGTATTTCAGCTTCTTCCCAATGCTATCCAACTAAGGCAAGCCATATTTTGTAACTGACTGATAATTATTTAATTGTAAAAGGAAAAAATTTACATCTTAATAGGGATAATCTCCTAACTGACCAAGAGAATAAAGTCGAATATTAGCCTTAGGCAGGCTAAATAGCAAAAAATGTCTTTGAGTATCTGGAAGGACACCAAGTAGACAGACAAAGTACAGTATACAAGTGTCCACTTTTATTTGAAAAGGGTATTTAAGTATCTGAAAAGGTGGAGAGAACTGAGTCTAAATGTTTGTAATTCTTATCTTTGATGAATGACTTGAATTACAGCCCACAGCAAATACTATAACTTCACTGAAGTTTAAAAGTCTCCAGTGTGCCCTGCCAACAAGTTCCTGCTTTTGAAGAAACAGAGCACAGGGGAAGCTGAAGGCATGAGGCAGTAAATTTACCCATGCAGCAAATTCTGTGAAAAAGAGGCAGAGCTCTTCTACATAGCATTTCACCTAGGTGTGACAGGATCTCCAAGCACTCCAGCAGTCACGCCCACATGCACTCCAGAAAACCACCTGCACATGGATCTTGGTTGCTGGCTGGCCCTGTGAGCCGCGGGGAGGATGAGCCTCAGCTTGGCTTTCTCTCTGTACACTACAAACTGGCAACACGGATGCACTAGAATCAATCCTGCTGCTAGCTCTGAAGGAAAAGGAGCTTTCAGAAAGCCCTCTCCAAGCCGGGCGCGGTGGCGCACGTCTGTAATCCCAGCACTTTGGGAGGCTGAGGCAGGAGGATCGCGAGTTCAAAGCCAGCCTCAGCAATGGCGAGGCACTTAGCAACTCAGTGAGACCCTGTCTCTAAATAAAATACAAAAAAGGGCTGGGGATGTGGCCCAGAGGTCGAGTGCCCCTGAGTTCAATCCCCGGTACCACAAAAAAAAAAAAAAAAAAAAAAAAAAAAAAAAAAAAAAAGAAAGCCCTCTCCAAGTTACACAGCCAAGGAACTGAGGCAAGTCTCCTCCTGAACCCCACACACCAGCCCAAATGATCCACTCCTTGTTTTCAGACAATGAGTGCCTTCTGCCTTAATTATGCCACCCCATGAGAGGAAAGATATCCATTTCTCACTCTTACCCATTCTTCAAGGCCTAATGAACTCCAAGTTCATTCTTGTGGAGCCCTAAAGCCCTCACTGTTAGTGCTTCATGCTTGGCACTGAACTATTTGTTATTCTGGTATTTAATCTTTTTCTGTGTTATGTATCTTATTTCTAAGAAGACTGTAAGTTCTTTGAAGGCAGAAACTGACTGTGCTGTAAAATGAGAAGAATTATATTTTCTTAAGTTTCTTCTGATTCTTACAGATCATGTCATTAATCCTCACGCTGTGCCCATCTCTTCAGTGCTTTGAATACAACCCAGGTAGTGTTATGACATAGGAGGCTCTGGAAATTATCTATAGCAGACCGTCAGGTTTTTTAACTTAAATAGCAACTGAAAGAGAGAGGGTAAATGGGATCTGCTTATGAAGAAAGCAGGTGAACATGAAAGGAACAGGGAGCCAGCATGGAGCTCGCACACCTATAATACCAGTGACTCCAGAAGCTGAGGCAGGAGGATTGCAAATTCAAAGCCAGCCTCAGCAACTTAGCGAGGCTCTAAGCAACACAGTCTCAAAATAAAAAATAAAAAGGGCTGGGGATATAGCTCAGTTGGTAGAGTGTTTGCCTCACATGCACAAGGCCCTGGGTTCAATCCCCAGCACCATTAAATAAATAAATATAAAATAAAAAAAAGGCTGGGGATATGGTTCCCCAGTTAAGCACCTCTGGGTTCAATCCGTGGTACAAAAAGTTAAAAAGAACATGAAAGGAACAAGTGAGCCAGTGTGGAGCTTGCACACCTATAATACCAGTGATTCCAGAGGCTGAGGCAGGAGGATCGCAAATTCAAATAAGAAAGAACAACTGCTTCATTTGGATAAGTACCTAATTCCATTAGGAATTCCTGGTATACACTGATCATAAAGACAAGACTTGTTCAGGAAATGCTGAAAGTTGAGCTCATAAATAAAAACTCTGTCCCCAGAAGAAATACCAAATATCCTCTGTCCCAAATGTTCCCCTGGCTTCTGGGTCATTCACACTGAAGGAACAGACAGCATATGGGTCATTCACATAAAAGTGAATGCTAAGTGTGTGCTAAGCATATGGTGGATACATCCCTTCTACTAACTTGAAGCAATGCTGCAGTATATTCTATAAATCACAACTTTGGAAACACCAAAATGAGGCTGCCTCAGGTCTCACTGTGGTGACAACAATTGCTTACCAGGCACAATCATCCAAAAATAGTCAACAGCCTGATGACCTGATTACTAGGTGAAATCATATTACAAAGTACCTTATGTCTCTGCTCCACAAAAGGACACACACTGACTTTCCTTAAGGAATGGAAAGAGAGACAGAAAAAGAATTCTAGAGGCTTTCACACAACTGGTCATTTAGGAAAATCTGGTGCAGATTTCTTGAAGCTCTTCAGGAATAAAGCTACAAGTGTCAAGAACAGGCAATTTTAATAAGGTCCTTAAAAGAATGTGGTCACATTTGATGTTTTGCATCAAGTGTTTGAGGCACTGGGTTCAATCCTCAGCACCACATAAAAAGTAAACAAATAAAATAAAGGCATTCTGTCCATCTACAACTAACAAAAAAAAAAAATTTTTTTTAAAGCCATGTTTGTTGTAAAACAAAACAAAACAACAACAAAAACAGAGAAGCACTTAAATATTTAACAGAAGACCACCTAAATAAATTATTGTATATTCATGTATCTGAATGCCATTAAAAACCTAAGTCACTGAAAAATCACAGAGCATCGTGGTGCATGTCTATGATCCCAGCAACTTGCGAGGCTGAGGCAGGAGGATTACAAGTTTGAGCCCAGCCTTGGCAACTTAGGGAGACCCTGGCTCAAAATTAAATAAAAAAATTAAAAGGGCTGGGAATATAGCTCAGTAGTAAAGCAACCCTGACTTCAATCTCCAGTACTACAAAAAAGGGAAAAGAAAGAAAAGCCACTGAAGAATATTTGATAACATGGGAGAAAAATATGCTATAACATATTTTTAACATTTTAATTATTATTTTTATAATTGGAAGAAAAATGGTTTTAAAAGAAGACACTATTGGTCTGCTTGTTGTGGCTGTCCAGGGTTCCCCATCATATTCAGGTTTGCCCTGTCACAGGTCAGTTTCAGAATAACCTGAAAGATTTAGTTTGGAAAATCCAAATCCTTTACTTCATAACCTTTTTACATCATTCCAAAGAAGGGGAATTTACCCTTCTGAAACAGAGAATGTCTCAGTTCCTAAATCTACACCAACTCCTTGTTATTATTATTATTTTTTAGATATTTGTTTGCTTTAGTTGTACACCAACTACTTGTTATTTATCAGTTCCTATCAAAAGAATGTTTTTTCTAAATCTAGACTGCAGAGCTACAGCTTCTCATCCAGTTATGGCTTTCTATGGAAAGATCTCTTACCACTGGACACAGGAGGCAGTCATTGCCCCGGCAATGGACTCAGCTCTACCACATGACTTTCACCAGGGCACTGCCAAGAGGTCCAGATTCTAAACCAGTGAGCCTGTGAAGTCTGTGAATAACCGGGCCCACAACCTGAGTTGGTTTTTGTTTTTGTTTTTGTTTGTTTGTTTGTTTGGGTAATATTTTTAGTTGTATATAGACACAATACCTTTATTTTGCTTATTTGGATTTTTTATGTGGTGCTGGGGATTGAACCCAGTGCCTCCTGCAAGCACTCTACCACTGAGCCACAACCCCAGCCCACAACCTGAGTGTTGCTATATTTAATGCTCCAAAAATACAACAGAAAAACATTTTGACATGGAAGAAGCCACAGGTGACCTAGCAGCTCTCTGCAGTGGTTAAGGAATGCCAGATGGCCCCAAACTACTCTTCTTATCCCAAGGTTATTGCTTCTCCTTCTCAATTGTCTTAAAGTTCACACTTAAGTATAGGGATTCCATAGTAAAGGAAGTGGTCTTTGACTCTGGGGAGGTGCTGCTAGTATGTTGCTTGCTTTTCAGGAAAGCAAAAAGGTCCCATTAAGACATGGCAGATTAGTTTACAGAAAACCAGATATTCCCTGATAGAAAAGCCCAAAGCACTTGCTACATGAGAGTCAAGATTTTATTGGCCAGAGAGTAGGAGGAAACAAAAATACAAGCATAAGAAAGGTTGAGAGCAGAGTTTGCAAACTGGTGAGACAATTTGGCTCATAAACATGTTTTATTTAGCCCTCCTACAACGTGATGCCAAAAAGAAAAAGAAAAAAAAAAGTTTTTAAAAGATTTCACAAAATAGGTATCTATTTTTGGCATCTCCAAAATATCACAAGATTTGGCAACACTGGGCCTATAATCTCCCATGGCAACAACTGGCTGAACCCTTTGGAAGAGTTTATGCTCCAAACTCCTGGGTGTGTAGGATGCAGAATTGAATGCAAATGATGACGACACAGACCCCTGAGCACTCCCTCTCCTGCCGCACTTACTCCTGGGCCTGTTTTCCACTCTGGCAGGAGTCTGAGTCTGCCCTAGAGCCTCTGTGTGTGGGTGTGTTGGGGGAGGGGATGTCAATGGAACCGATCCTTTCCAGTTCATTGTTTAGTTTCTGTTTTGAATCTATTTGAACATTAATAAGAAAGATGAAATGTATTTTGTGATGGAGGAGAGTTGTAGTTCTTCCTCAAAAACGAAAATAAATAAATAAATAAAAAAGAAAGAAAAAGAAACCAATTAATCCTGAGAGTCTCAACAGACTAGAAGATAAAGTCTAAGAGGTCCTCAAGAGATTTTTCAAAGACTGCAATATGCCCACACTGGCTGGCAAAGTATCCAAAGGTCCAGTTTCTAAATGACAGCATGAGCAATATTTAAAAAATATGGTTCCTCTTCCTTGAGGTTACCTCCTCTCCAGGGAATCTCCCCCTAATCCTCTTAGCTGGAAATCTCAATTCATTATGTGCCAGCAGAGGCCCTGACTCAGAATTACACACAAAGCCTCTCCAAGTTTTGCAGTAGTTCCTTCTCAATTCGAATCAGGATACACACCCTGGACTCAATTTTACAATGTTTCTTATATGGACCCCTCCCAATAATTTGTGGGTTATTTCATAATCTACACAACATAATCTCCTTCCTGTTTGACTCCCTGAATAAGGAGATATTAGGTAATCTGCTTTCTTAAATTCATTTGTACCTGATTTCTAAGATGCTATATGGTTTTCAAATCACAATATAGCTGTATTTAAGTAAAAAATCATGTTTCTATCCTGGAATATTATGAGTTTTAAAGTCCTGCAATGGTTAAAATAAACTCCAAGTCTATTATGAATTAATATAAATAGGGTTAGCTAAGTAAAACTATGGAAATTAAAATACTACAAATGTAGCAGTAAATGAATCAGGTCTGCCAGGCACAATGCCAGACAAACTAAATCAAACACATGTTACCATAAAGATGAAATACACATTAAACTTTCTAAATAGATATATGGCTTTACAACTTATTTTTTTCTACTTAATAATTTCCAAATTATTTAGTAGCAACTATCACTAACATATTTAATTTAGTGTGGTCTGAACCTCTAAGTGTCCACTTTCATAATCCTCATTCTTTTTTTTTTTTTTTTTTGGTACTGGGGATTGAACTCAGGAGCACTCCACCACTGGCCCACATCCCCAGCCCTTTTTTGTATTTTATTAGAGACAGGGTCTCACTGAGTTGCTAAGTGCCTTGCCATTGCTGAGGCTGGCTTTGAACCCGTGATTCTCCTGCCTCAGCCTCCCAAGTACTGGGATTACAGGCGTGCGCCACTGCGCCCGGCTATAATCCTCATTCTTTTATTTTCTTCTCTCTCCGAAGTTTTTGTTTGTCTGTTTGTATGTTTGTAGGTCCTAGGAATTGAACCCAGGACTTTGGGCATGCTAGGCAAGCACTCTATTCCTCAACTACATAGGCCTTTATACTAAAATTTCGTGCATTTTTCCTCTCAGAAATGATGCCATGACAAATCATTACTCTACGCCCTGTAGAAGCAGAGGCCCATTTCAGTAGCCATCACTCGCAGCAGCCATCAACCAGGAGGGTTGCAGCAGCAGCTGTAGAGCAGGTGGTGGGGGCAAGCAGAGCAGCCAAGGGAAAGCCCCTGAAGCCCAAATCATTGCCTCCCAAGATCAAATTTCCTTTGTCAAACACACAGGCAAAATGTATTCAAATGTGTAAGAGAACAAACAAATGTACTGCCCTCTTTCCAGCACTGGAGGTAATATATGAGCAGGCAAACACCTTTCCTCACCTGGGAGATTTCCTTAGAAGGGTGGAACAGAAATGTGGGATCTGAACTCTCTTCAGCCACCACAAAGACAGAGAGGATTGTCCTGGGCTGGCAGATAGAGGACCAGACCCACCGGGACAGAGGCATGGGACTGAGGTTTCCTTTGTGTTCTTGGCTGAGAGCATAACCAACCCACTGCCAAAGAAAATGGCTTGCCCGACACCAGGACAGCCGTCTCTCAGGATCTCACTCCCCTTGTCCTGTGTAATTTATAGAATTTCTGACACCTTCTGCAAAGTCTTAAGAGAAAGTATTGACAGAGTAACAAACTCTACAACTTCCTGGAAAATACCATGGAAAGGTGTATGGAGTGGAAAGCTGCCTTTTTAAAAAAGTTCTTTGTAGTTATAGATGGACAGAATGCCTTTATTTATTTTTTTTAACGTGGTGCTAAGGATGGAACCCAGTGCTTCACACATGCTAGGCAAGAGCCCTGCCACTGAATTATAGTCCCAACCCTAAAGCCTTCTATTTTTTAAAAAATAAAATCAATAATGACCTTCTCAAAAACTACAAAACATTTGACACCAGATGTCTCGTCCTCAGCCTGGTCCTATGTAATATTTACATTTTCTAACATCAAAAAGCCTTTTGAGTTGCACTGTGATGAAATTACCAAGCCCCTGTTACCTCCTCTCCACTATTTTCCCTACACAAAGGAAATATCCATTCATTTAACAGATGTTATTAAGTAACTATTCTATGACAAGGTCCATGTACTAAGATGGTCAAGAGGAAAGGAAGACTCTGCCCTCACTGAGTTTACATTCTATTATGGACATACTAAGCCTGTTGTAAAAATTCAAACTATCCAGAAAGTAATGATGCAGGAAGTAAATGTCCCCTACAAACTACAAATGAGCATCTGGTATTAATTTCAAGTAAATTTTTGTGTACCTTAAAAACACATCTACCCATACTTTGCAAAGTGTTCATACTATGTAATCTGTTTTTCTACTCCCCCTCTTTCCTTTGACAATCAATCCTGGGGTTTTTTCATTACCTTTTTTTTTTTTTTTTTTTTTTGGTATTGAGATTGAACTCAGGGGTACTTAACCACTGAGCCATCCCTTTTTTTGTATTTAGAGACAGAGTCTCACTGAGTTGCTTAGGGCCTCACTAAGTTGCTGAAGCTGGCTTTGAACTCCCAAGTCACTGGGATCACAGGCCTGCGCCACTGTGCCTGGCTCATTGCCTTCTTTTAAGACAGGTTTCCACTGTTCGAGAGAATCTGTTATCTTTCTTTCTCATGTGATGATTACCCGCTTAGGACTATTCAGAGTCTGGAGGGTGAGTGGAATGGCTCATAAATAAGGTCCCCTCCTCCTGGTTCCCAATCCAGGGACTGCTCAGTGCTTCTAGCTCCTGAACTACCTGCTCTGCCTGCTTCCTCCAACTCACATCTTAGCTTTAGATTCTACTCTTGCTTTGTCTCTGAATGTTCCTCCTCACTTTCTGTAGCAACTTGGCACTTTCTGTAGCAACTTCCTCACTTTCTGTGGCAACTTGTAGCACCATTCTTGTTCACACCTGGGCTACCGGCCATTCCCATCTACTTTTTTATTTTTCATTGGAAATATTTATTATATTTTTATTTCTGTTGTTTTCCTGACTTTCTATTTGCTCTCACAATTGCCTAGAATATCTTTCTTGATCAAACTTTCATATCCTCTCTTCTTGAGTAATTCTTGCTAATATATCTGAATTAAGGTGGGCTCCTATTAACAAAGATTTTCCTAATCCCCTTAGATCAGATTAAGGCATGATACAGATTTTTATACACCTCTTTTCCTTTTTTGATACCAATTATCATATAGGCAAAGAGAACATTTTTTTCTATAATCTATAAACTATAACAATATCTTATGTAACTTTAAAAAACATTTTTGGCTAGAGATAATATAGTAAAAGATTAAAGATTTTACACATTACAAACCTCAATCTTCATAAAGGCAAGAACTGATTATATCTTTCTCAACATTCTATTCATTTTTAATTTTATTTATTCTAATTTGTCATATATGACAACAGAATGCAATTCAATTCATATTACACAAATAAAGCACAATTTTTCATGTCTCTGGTTGTACATTCCAGCTATTCTTCACCCTGATCCATCCCAGTTCCCTAAAAGGAACAGGGAAGATAGAAAGATAGCCAATACTGAGAATTAGGAACTTTCTGTTCTTCCAGTAAAGAACATTAGCTTTCAATTTTCCTTTTTGCTTTGATATACTTCTCTAAGATGACAAAATAGGGCCTCCCTGGAGTATTCCTTCATTTTGCTCTGTTTCATAGTTATTCTTACCAAATTATACTGAATCCACTGATAATTAAAAATCAGCATCTAAAACTATGTCTCTTTCAGCTGGACATGGTGCCCATGCCTGGTAATCCCAGCAACTTGGGAGGCTGAGGCAGAAGGATTTCAAGTTTGAGGCTAGTCTCTGCAACTTAGCAAGACCCTATATCAAAATAAAAAATAAAAAGAGCTGGGAATATAGCCCAGTAATAGAGTGCCCCAAGGGTTCAATTCCCAGTATCTAACTACCCATACATCAATCAATCAATAAAATGATACTCCTTCTTTTCAGTAAATATATCATTTTAAATTGTATGCAGACATCTTAAATAATGTGGGCAAATGCAAAACAGGAAATGCCATAAACTGTGCAAACATCACAACCACAAACACCAAGGAGCCTTCTAACAGTAAGGTTACACAGAGATCTTAAATCCTGGTATCTAGAAGACAATAGACAATTAGATGCAAAAATATGAAAGTCTGTGAACTGCCAGTCAAACCACATTTGAATAATCTGTGCCAACACAAGTCAGGAGAAAACTGACGATTTTTTAGTTTTTGCTGTCTTTGTTGCCTTTCTAAAGAGAAACTTAAAATCATAAAATATAAACACAAAGCTGGGCGCGGTGGCACACGCCTATAATCCCAGTACTTGGGAGGCTGAGGCAGGAGGATCTCGAGTTCAAAGCCAGTCTCAGCAACAGTGAGGCACTTAGCAACTGAATGAGACCCTGTCTAATAAAATACAAAAAAGGGCTGGGGATGTAGCCCAGTGGTCGAGTGCCCCTGAGTTCAATCACTGGTACAAAAAAAAAAAAAAATATATATATATATATACACACACACACACACACACACACACACACACACACACACACAAGGTTTATGTGGGCCAGAAAGTGCAATGAAGGACAACATTTTGCTAACCAGCTTAAACAAGAAATACACACAACACAGATACTAAGCATATCATAGACTATTAAAACAAATACTAATCAGCATAAGTGATGAATTAGAACATTATACTGTAAATTATATTGTCAACCTATATACTCGAAAAGTATTTAAGATCCGGATCTGGTAATGTTCCTGGATATGCATGTAAGTTAAATACTCCTCAGTGTAGATGAATAAGCTGAAATTTCTGAAAGTTTTCTTTATTTTCCTCCTTGGATGTAGGACATCACTTATTTAAAATTTCAGGAAAAATCCTGGGAAATGTTTTCTCCACTCTCCCTACCTACACCCCCCACCCCAGGCTTTCAACTCAACAGAATTAATTGTAGGAGCAAACCAAGTTTTAGTAATAACATTATGATGTGCCTAAAACAACTGCAGGAATTTAGGAAGAAATAAGAGTTGAGTATTACATTACAACTTCACCCAGATTTCTATTTTCCCCTTAAGAAAAGGATCTTCCCTCTTCCACAGCTTCACAATTTTAGGAACTTACCATCACAGCAAAGCCCATACCTGAGGAAACTGAGGCTTCCCAAGTAAAAAAGAGGAACATAGTCAATAGGGGCCTTTCTTCAGGTAAGCTGATGCTTACACTCCTGGTCTTTCCATTCAGGGTTCTTAGGTCTGCTGTTGCCAAGCTAAACCTATTCAAGTAATTAATGACAAATCCCAAGCTAGGGGGCTCTAGGTTGTCTGGACCAGACCGATTCCTAAACTAGCCCTAACCTGAGCTTTCAAGAGCACAAGTAGCAGGTCCCTGTAGTTTATTACAGATAAGTACATCCTTGTGTCTTTGGCAAGAGCAAAAAAATTTTAAAACACTTAGGACTTCACCTTTCTAGCAGAAAGGAAAGTAAAGACATTCTGAAGTTCTAAGCATTTTGTCCATAGATTTCAGCAATGAGATCATAAAATTGAACTCTGGTGCCAAGCCTTAAGCCAGTGTTGGTTGTATGTACATTTAAAATAAGACCACAAAAATGAAAACATGAAGCAAAAAACAAAGGAGGTTGATAAACTTTTTAAAAGCAGGACAGTATAATGGAAAGTGTAGAAGTCAAGAAACTTCAGTCTGGTCCTGGCATTACCACTCGAGCTGGGCTCCCTGCACTAGCTACTTAATCTTCTACAACTCATTTACTTCACAGATTAAAAAACAGTGGGGTCAGGGAAAGCTGGTCTAGATGTCTTCCAGTGGCAAAAAATAAGCCCAAACAAGGGGCTGGGATTGTGGCTCAGCGGTAGAGCGCTCGCCTAGCACGTGTGCGGCCCGGGTTCGATCCTCAGCACCACATACAAATGAACGCATTGTGTACAACTAAAGCAAAATAAATAAATATTTAAAAAAAAAAAAAGCCCAAACAAAACAAAATAAAAAAACCTGTTCTTAATTCTACTCAGTTTTGTTCATGATATTTTGCCAAATGAACTCTGGATACTTCTTTTTTAATGACTCTTCACACCAGATACAACTATTTTAATGAGTTGATATCATATTAAAAATAACACTAGAGCTGGGCGCGGTGGCGCACGCCTGTATTCCCAGCACTTGGGAGGCTGAGGCAGGAGGATCCGAGTTCAAAGCCAGCCTCAGCAATAGCGAGGCACTTAGCAACTCAGTGAGACCCTGTCTCTATTAAAATACAAAAGAGGGCTGGGGATGTGGCCCAGTGGTCAAGTGCCCCTGAGTTCAATCCCTGGTACCAAAAAATAAAATAAAATAACACTAGGACTGGGGTTGTGGCTCAGTGGTAGAGTGCTTGCCTAGCACGTGTGCGGCCTGGGTTCGAGCCTCAGCACCACGTGAAAATAAATACATTGTGTACAACTAAAGAAAATAATAAATATTTTTTAAAAAATAATAACACCAAAGCCGGGCGCGGTGGCGCACGCCTGTAATCCCAGCACTTTGGGAGGCTGAGGCAGGAGGACTGTGAGTTCAAAGCCAGCCTCAGCAATGGTGAGGCACTTAGCAACTCAGTGAGACCCTGTCTCTAGTAAAATACAAAAAAGGGCTGGGGATGTGGCCCAGTGGTCAAGTGTCCCTGAGTTCAATCCCCGGTACCACAAAAAAAATAAAAAAATAAATAATAATAACACTAAAGAAAAAAGAACCTTCCATTTTGGATACAAAAAGCAATGGAATGGAAATAAACTTAGAAGAGACTTTGCTTCAACATTTCTAAAGAATAAGGACCACTGTACATTTTGTTAACCTGGAGTTTTGAATTCGCTCCCTTACCCAGAAAACTAAATAAGTAACCATTGCCAGAAAGGAGCCTCACAGTCTTAGGCTGTACTTCAGAGGGAGCTTTGTGCCAAATGCAGGACAGCAGCAGGTAGCAGTTCAGGTGTCGCACCTGATCTGCCCATTGCAGACAGCAACTGCAGATGGCCACACAGACCTGTCTTGGAATATTCCACACCACAAGAAAATGAGGTTAAGTTGGGGAAATTATTCTGATACAATTTAAGTGAAAAATTAAGAACACAAAACTATGCATACAACTTTAGTGAAAGGAGGCAGGGAAGAAAGAATTGGGAAGCTGGATGTCACCTAATTATAGCAGTTTTTCATAATTTCCAAAACTTAAAAGTAATCAAGATGTTCTTCAGTAGATGAATAAATAAACTACCATAATTCCAGACAATGGAATATCATTCAGTCCTAAAAAGGAATGAGCTATCAAACTATGAACAGACATGGAGGAATCCCCCACCCCACCCCACCATTCCACCCGTGCTGGGGGATTAACCCCAGCAGTGTTTTACCACTGAGCTATATACCCAACACACACACACACACACACACACACACTCTCTCTCTCTCTCTCTCTCTCTCTCTCTCTCTCTCTCTCTCTTTAATTTTGAGGCAGGGTCTTGCCCAGGATGGCTTCAAACTTTTCAATTTTCCTACCTTAGCTTCCCAAGTACCTGGGATTACAGGTGTGTGCCACAGCATCAGGCAAGATACAGAGGAACCTAAAATGTATGTTATTAAGTGAAAGAAGCCAGTCTAAATGGGCTATATACTGTATGATTCAAATAATATGACATTCTAGAAAAGGCAAAACATTAGTAAAACAGCACTGCTTGACAGGGATTCGAAGGAAGAAAGGGATGAATAGGCATGAGAAGGACTTTTAGGGAAACTACTCCGGATGACATTATGATGGTGAATACTTGTTGTCATAAATTTGTCCAGCTCACAGAATGTTGACCACTGAGAGTGAAGCTTAAGGCAAACTATGAACTTCAGGTGTTAATGATGTATCAAAGTAGGTTCATCAGTTATAACAAATGTTCCACTCTGGCAGGGAATGTTAATAATGGGGGAAGGTGGGCATGTGTGGGGACAGGAGACCAATGGGAAATCTCTGTACTTTCCACTTGATCTTTCTTTTTTTTTTCTTTTTTTTCTTTTTTTTTTTGGTACCGGGGATTGAACTCAGGGGCACTCAACCACTGGGTCACATCCCCAGCCCTTTTCTGTATTTTATTAGAGACAGAGTCTCACTGAGTTGCTAAGTGCCTCGCCATTGCTGAGGCTGGCTTTGAACTTGCGATCCTCCTGCCTCAGCCTCCCAAGTGCTAGGATTACAGGCGTGCGCCACCACGCCCGGCTACCACTTGATTTTTCTATGAACTTTAAACTGCCCTAAAAAATAAAAATCTAAAAAAAAAAAAAAATACCCTACACAAATACCAAATACTATGGCTACAAGTAGCAGAGTTAGCTGATGAAACAAAAAAATACAACAGGGCTGGGGTTGTGACTCAGTAGTACAGCACTAGCCTAGTATGTGTGAGGCACTGGGTTTGATCCTCACCATCACATAAAAATAAAATAAAGGTATCGTGTCTAGCTAGAATACACACACACACACACACACACACACACACACACAGATTTTTAAATACAGCAGAATTTTAACAGTGATCTGTGTTATAGTGGTGGGACTATTTTCCCTATTTTATTAAGAACTTTTCACAGCTGGACCTGGTGGTGCACACCTGTAATCCCAGCTACTCAGGAAATGGAGGCAGTACAATTTTTAAGTTTGAGACCAGCCTCAGCAATTTAGTGATACCCTGTCTCAAAATAAAAGATAAAGGAGGAAGGGAAGTGTAGTGCAGTGGTAGAGCCCTTGCCTAACATGTGCAAGGCCCTGGATTTTAACTCCAGCACAGCAAAGGAAAAAATAAGTACTAAAAATAAGGGACGGGGTGGAGGGGCTGCCGGGGATATAGCTCAGTGGTAGAATGCTCTGGGTTTGATCCCAGAGCATTAAAAAACAAAACAAAACAAAATTTTAAAAACTTTAAAAAAATTTTTGCAGTGTTGAAGAGACTTGAAATATATTTTAATTGACCACTGGAAAAATTTTTATAAATCTTATTCTAATTTCCATTATCCTTTCTAACACTGCACTTAGTTAAAATGACTGATTTTCATTACTTTGTCTGATCTTGGCTAGGATCTTTCCCATGTTAGAAATAAAAACATTTTTGGCTACCAAAATTAGAAGTCTATTTTTAAATACCTTGGGTAAAGAATTCATAAACTAGAAAAAGAGTCATTTCATAAGGTATGTATTTCTCCAACCAGAAGAGGACTTTGGACAGGCTTTGGTAAGTTCTCAGACTTTTCCAGGGAAGAATTCTATAGGTAACACTTATTCACAACCTCCACACAGTCTCCCTTATTCCTTTCCTTTAGCAACTGCTTCTAAAGCCTTCTCCCTTCGCTCAGTTCCTTGCCCTCATGTTATTCATTTATTCAATAAACATTCACTAAAAACTTTAATTTTGTTTTGTTTAGCATACTGTACTAGGGATTGAACCCAGGGGCAAGGAACTGAGCTACATTCCTGGCCCTTTTTTATTCTGAGACAGGATCTCCCTAAGTTGCCCAGGCTGGCCTCGAACTTTCAGTCCTCCTACCTCAGCATTCTGAGTAGATTATTGAGAACTTTATTTTTATAGAGAAATAAAAAAACAAAGAGGCCTTGGTTCTGTCCTCTAGAGCTCACAGTCTAATAAGGGGGAAAGATCCTCAAAACAAGTAACTACTGTACTATGGAGGTCACATAACTTTATCTGTACAGTGTCAGAAAAAGTAGTTTTGGCTTTGCAGGTCATACAGTCTGTCACAGCTATTCAACTCTGCCACTGTAGCATGAAAGCAACCACTGATATTATGTAAATGAATCAGAGTGGCTGTGTTCCAACAAGATTTATATATACAAAAACAGGCAGTGGGCCAGATTTGGCTTGTGTGCTGCTGTGTCTGCCAACCTGTGGTATACAGCACCCTAAGGAACATCCATGGAGCCTGGAGAGTCTTGAACAAAGACCTGCAGGACTGCAGGTCTCTCACAGTGAATGCCATCACATCTTATTTGGATAATCACAACAAACCACAAAAATTCTCCTTGAAAGTGGTGGACTAGGAGCCAGATATGATGGTTCCCACCTGTAAATCCCAGCCGTGGGAAATTGAGGTAGGAGGATTTCAAGTTTGAGGCCAGCCTGCGCAACTTAGCAAGACCCTGTTAGAAAGAAAAGGCAGGTAAGAAAGGAAGGGAGGAGAAAAAAAGGGAAGGAGGGAGAGAAAGAAAGGAGGGATGGAGGGAATGAGAAAAATGAGAGAGAGGGAGGGAGGGAGGAAGGGTGGAAGGGAGAAAGGGTGGAAGGGACAGAGAAAGATGAAATAGGGAAAGAGGGCAAGAGGGAGAAGGAGGTTTAAAAAAAAAAAAAGAGAAAAAGAGGTGGACTAGTAATTAATTTTCTACTCAAAGTTACTGAATTGGTTCCTCGAAAACAGCAGTTCGTAACCTGGTGTTGAGACAAACAGGTATAGAATGTGTTGCAATTAATTTATTATTACAGTAGAGTTAATGGTTAAAATACTATAGAACTGGTTTTCAAAGCTTTTCTTAAACATTTGAAAGAAGACAGAAAGCATCCCTGTGGAAGTTACAGCCAGCCAGGAACTGTGCATACCCCTAGAGTGCCTGCAGAAGCAAAAGGCATTTGTATTCGTTGTCAGCCCAGGTGTGTTCGCATCAGAAGGAGTCCTAGAGACCAATGAGCCTAGCCTTCTCCATCTGAAGATAACAAACACCCTCTAGCTAGCAATTCAAACATGGCAGATTTAGATCCATCAGCCTAATTACCATTCACAAAAACATGTATGAAGTCAAACTGGAGGAGACAGGCAAGTATAGAAGGAAGTGAGATAAGGCTTCTCCAGGCAAGCTGGATAATTTGCTCAGATAAGTACCTTTCCTTCAAACTCTGTCACTGTTGTTCATCATGGAAAAATTTTAAAACGTGGGAAAGTAAGAATAAAAAATAAATGTCCAGTATTGTCATGGGCTATAACTTGTAACATTTTGACTCTTTTCCTTTCCAATTCTTTTTCTGTGTATATAAGAAAAAATTATTTTTAATTAAATTGTTTTTCCCTTTCTTACGAAACATACTATATATATTCTTGCATATTCTTTAATATGGCTCAAAAGTATGATTTTGTAATGTCTGCATCAAAAGTCCACCAAGTGAATGGGCCATAATTTATTTAAATTCTTCACACTGTTGGATATTTAGGTTATCCCTTTATTTTTATATTGTATCAGAAGTTGAAAATAAGCCAAGTGTGGTGGTACCGTACCATCTGTGGTCCCAGCAAAATGGAAGGCTGAGGCAGGAGGATCACAAGTTCAAGTCCAGACTTGGCAATTTAGCAAGACCCTCTCTCAAAATAAAAGTAAATAAATAAAAAGGGCTAGGGAGGTAGCTCAGTGATGGAGTGCCCCCAATACCCCCCCCCAAATAAAAAGAAAAACAAGTTGATAATAATCCTATGGAAGCTTACAAAACTACTTAAATGTAACATTTTCTATTTATTTGATAGCAAGTAGTTCTATAAAACAGATTAATGCCCTGGGGCCCTATAGGTCAAGGCATAGTACACAATGGTGACCACAGGAGGAAGCATACCTCCCAGGAGCAGGCAAGGGGGCACAAAAATCACAGCATCCTCTCTAGTTTACTGCTGAACTAGCCATTTGGGCCCTCAATCTTCTCTACTAAAGGCAGATGAAATAGCAGAACCACCAACCTCACCACCAGGGCCCAAGTGTCACAAGATTGAGGTAGGTTTGTTTGTTTGGTACCAGGAACTGAACTCAGAGGCACTCAACTACTGAGCCATATCCCCAGTCCTATTTTGTATTTTATTTAGAGACAGGGTCTCACTGAGAATTGTTTAGTGCCTCACGGTTGCTGAGACTGGCTTTGAACTCACAATCCTCCTGCCTCAGCCTTCCCAGCTGTTGGGATTACAGGTGGTCACCGGGCAAGACTGTTTTAATCACTCTCAGCAACAACCAACAGAGGAAAACTGTTTGGCTTGACTACTATTATTAAAATCATGTAGAAGAAAGGGATGTTTAAATAGCTTGTGGCAGGGATGGGATTGTAGCTCAGTGGTAGAGCACTTGCCTCATTTGTGTAAGGTCCTGGGTTCAATCCTCAGCACCACATAAAAATACATACATACATACATACATAAATGACATTGTATCCATCTATAGCTAAAAATATATATATTAAAAAAATAGCTGTGACAGATTTTCATCTATAGCATCTAATAGATTTGTAGGAAATTCCTTTTGAAACAGACGGCCCACTAATTGATCTTTCTCCCATGGAGAGGAGGAGGGTTCTCTGCTTAGCATTTTCTCTGCAGGGCATGAGTGGGGGCAGAACCTCATAACAAACTTGTGAGGATGCCCAACCCAGCATCAGCCACGTGTGCTTGCAAAAGTAGCATGGGTCTATGAAACTTCTAGAGCCTATACCAGTAGAAACTAAATATATTTCCCTTAATCTAATTGCCAATCAGAACATTAAAACAAATTAATAATCTGGTTAACAGAATTTATAACACTGGAAACCCTCCCTCCTAGGATAAATTATACTCGGCCTTTAAGCAAGTCAATGGAAGTGAAATATAATTTATAGATGAGTAAAGTTATAATTGCCCACTTGAGTTAGCATAACAAGAAAAGCTCCAGTTCAGATCTCAGTTTCCAGATTAAAGATCTGAGGTAAAAGCAACATATTTGTGTTTGCCTAACAGTCTGAGACAAGCAGGGTCATACAACAATGCCATTCTTTTAATTAAAGATGAGAAAAGGAACATTTCTGATTAAAATCCCTATCTAACATTGTATTTGTCTATGGAAATTTTACAAAGAGATTACTTTTCAAACCTAATTTTCCCAGAGTTAGCCAGGAATAATTCACATTCTATGTGCAGAAAAAACAAACAAAATAAATAAAGCAAGCCCGAGGTGGTAAAGAACTTTCTTACCCCACCCCCACCTACCATCTGTATGTGTTTGACAAATAAAGAAATTTACATGAATAGGGCACAAACTCTTCATTTTGTTTGCCAAAACAACTTTGGATATGCAAACATAAAGGACATGGATTATTTTGATACCACTTTGAGAATGGTTACATGTAAATTTGTCAAGTATGAGAAATAATCACCATCACCTCTTTTTTAGAACACATGAAAAAGTTAAGTCAATGCTGCAGGACAATGGCATCAGGTGGTCAACAAACCTATGTAAAACAAGCACCAAATGTCACCATTCACCTATTCACAATATTTGATAACCAACAATTCCTATAGGCCCACAGGGGAGTGTCTGTTTTCTTTCTTTTTTTTTTTTTTAATATTTATTTTGTTGTAGATGAACACACAGTATCTTTATTTATTTTTATGCAGTGCTGAGGTTCAAACCCAGTGCCTCACACTTGCAAGGCAAGTGCTTTACCACTGAGCTACAGCCCCAGCCCTGGGAGTGTCTGCTTTTCAAGAACATGTCAAGTTCATTGGAAAGTGATGGTAGGGACACAGCACACACACTTACCTTACCAGTGCATCTGGTTTGCTTAGCTGGTTATTAGGAATACAGTTTTCCATTAAGTCCTTGTGTGAACTTGGGCTCTTGCTAGTGCACTTTTGCTTCTTTTCATTTTTACTAGATGAGGAAGGAATGCTCCCATTTGTGGCGCTGTGACTTCGAGGTGAGGAGTTCACAACTCCACTGGCATTTTTGTAATTTTTGGAGGAAGCAGTGCATGAGTCCTCTTTCAAGAGATTTTCTGTACTTCCCACAAGATCATTATTTAATCTTTTACTATTGATATGGTTTTCCATATACTCAATTTCTTGTATTTTAGAGTCTACAGGTTGTAGTATATTGTTGTTATTTATTCCAAGGTTGTGTTTTTTGGCATCCTTGTCCTTTTCTTTCCCTTTTTCTCGATATTCTATCTCTGGCAAAGTTGTGGACAGTTTTTTATTGGCGGGGATGCCTCCATTGTGGTGTATAAGGATCGAGGAGTCCATATCAGGTAATCCTTTGGCTGCTACAATACCAAAAACAAACCAACAGACAAAAAACCCATACCGGAATATTTAGTTTTTTAAAAACATACACTGTACTGATTCAACAAACTGTATTAGTTATGGTTAGAAATTCACCACATATATATGCAAACTCATTTAGAAGCAAGGGTCACAGCACACTGCGCTGACTTCAAGAAGCCAATCCAAACACACTGGAGAAGAAGCAATTTAGAAAATCATCATTTATCAAACACCATCACATATGAAGTCATTAATGGTTGGGCCTTAAAGTAAGATAAGAAATTTTATATTCAAGTCATACTCCATATATCAGTCAAATCAAACTTGTCTGTGATGGGATTAAGAAAATAAAGGCAGATTTTCTCCTAAGAGGCCCTATTTAAAAGATGCCTATTGAATAAATTTCTAGAAACTTCACAGATGTTTGTCTATAGAAACAAAGAAATTAAATATAATGAAAGAAGAGGTGTGATTTTAAGATGCAGAACATCTATCCCTTATCTTTAGTCCAGTGCTGAGGTAATAGTCTATATTATTTACTAGATCACTTGTAAAGAATATTCTGTATCAGCTCTACACACTTCAAGCTGTTGAAGGTCTACATAAGAGATTTCTGTACCACAAAGAAAAAGATTTTGACATATATTAATTAATGAAAAACATGACCTCAAACTTCCAACTCCCAAACCAAGAAAACTGGTATTGCTGTAAATTCATCTATCTCTATTGGTTAAATGCCCACAAGACAGGTTCCATTAGATATGGTCCAATTTAAAATCCACATTATGCTGGGTATGGTGGCGCATGCCTGTAATCCCAGCAGCTCAGGAAGCTGAGGTAGGAGGATTGTGAATTCAAAGCCAGCCTCAGCAAAAGCAAGTGCTAAGTAACTCCATGATACCCTGTTTCTAAATAAAATACAAAAATAGGACTGGGGATGTGGCTCAGTGGTTGAGTACCCTAAGTTCAATCCCGGGTGCTAAAAAAAAAAAAAAAAAAAAAATGGAAAACAAAAAAAAAATAAATCCTCGGGCTGGGGTTGTGGCTCAGCGGCAGAGCATTCGCCTTGCACGTGCGCGGCCCGTGTTTGATCCTCAGCACCACGTAAACATAAATGCATTTAAATGCATTGCATTGTGTACAACTAAAGTGAATAAATAAATATTCAAAATAAAATTAAAAAAATAAAATAAATCCTCATTACACTGCATGAAACTCAAGAATAGAACCTATCAGTCTTGGCTCTGCACTTAAGACTTTAGACACACGAAACTCAATTTCCTATGTCCACATCTCTATCTTGCGTATACTTTGGTTCTTGGCTTATTTTTTTTTTTTTAATATTTATTTATTTGCTTTAGTTGTATACAATGCGTTTATTTTTACGTGGTGCTGAGGATCAAACCCGGGCCGTGCACGTGCTAGGCGAGCACTCTACCACTGAGCCACAATCCCAGCCCCTCTTGGCTTGTTTTAATTACAAATCTCAAGTTACATATTTTGTTTCTGAGAATATTTATGACATAAAATTAAAATATAAAATAAGAAATTAAAAATAAAAATACTGAAATAAACATATTTAGAAGCTGACATTCTTCAAAAGATAGGTAAAAAAATTTCATCTACACTCCTTATTTCATGATCAAACAATGGCCCTGAGAAGGAACACCAGAAAACAGAAAAATCTAAAATTCTAGCTATTTTTTCTTAAAAGAAAATTCTACTGAGAGTCAAAAACCACAACTAGCCTTTTAGTCAACAGCTTTAGGGTAAAGACCTACCTTCCTCTGCCTCTTTTTCTTGCTTTTGTAGCATCTGCTGCTCTGGGGGGAGGGCCTGCTGAAGAAGCTGCATGTAAAATTCGTTCTCCTTTTGCACTTCCTTCTGCTTCCTTAACCGCATTTTGTAGCTCACATAACTTTTGAAGCCAAAGCCCAGAGTCACCACAGGGTACCCAATACTACAAAAAAGATAAACAAGCTTTAAAACAAACAACACATGTGTCAAGCATGTGAGGTTATTCATGATTTAAATGAGAAAATAAATTCTTAGAATTAAAAAATAAATTCTAGTTGATGATGGTAGTTGAAGAAGTATTCAATAAACACACAAATGTCATCATGTCTACATTTATTAAATGTCTGTGGAAATCTGAGGCAGCTACATGGAAAACAAGCCCCCAGGGGAACAACAGGACTCCTAGACCAAAAGAAAACACTTCCCATCAGACTCTGACGTTTGTTGAACTACTCAAGGAGTCACCACCACAGTGACTCTCCATGCAGTGCTAATGCTGTGAAGAAACACTGTCTTACGTATTGTAACTGAGGCATCTGTATGCTTTTAAAAATTAAAAGGGTAGAAAATTTATGGGTGGCCTTGTGTGTAAACATTCTACATATTAAAAATTCAAAAGGACGTTTATTTGTTTTTTAATACTAGAAAGCAGGGTCAAATTCAGGTAACTACTTTGTCATAGTCTTGCTGTCTCAGGGGTAATGACACCATTTATTCCTGGAAAATTAGTCCACAAACACTGTCACACATAAATTTCAGAATAATTTAAATAAGTATCTACTATGAGAGCTAACATTTGGGTTGTGCCACCAAATTAAACCAGGTGTACCAACAACTTTAATCTCTGGGATAGAAAGTTGAAATATTTAATTCAGCTAATCGCCTGCCTAATACTGTTTCAAAGACTCTGCAAACATTGTCCAACACACATTAAGCTTCATTAACATTAAACCTTTTCAATTTATAATTAGTCTAAATGTGGTCTAACTACAAATTTAAAGTGACAAGTTTTAATAACCAGGCTTATTTAATTTACTTGTTAGTAAGAAAACTAAAAATATTAGAAATATTTATTTTTTAGTTGATTGCTGTTTATTTTGGGTTTTCCATAAATATTAGCAAAAAAAAAAATAGTGTGTTTAAGAGAAACATACATTTAGTGGTGATTTCCATAATAAATGCAAACAAATATCATAATAAATGCAAAAAAAGTTTCTGAAAAAAAGAAGTTTCTGGGGCTGGGGTTGTAGCTCAGTGCCACAGTGCTTGCCTTGCACATGTAAGGCACTGGGTTCAATCCTCAGCACCACATAAAAAATAAATAAACAAATTAAAGATCGTGTGTCCATGTATAACTAAAAAAAAAAATTTAAGCCGGGCGTGGTGGCCCACACCTGTAATCCCAGCACTTGGGAGTCTGAGGCAGGAGGACTACAAGTTCAAAGCCAGCCTCAGCAATGACGAGGCACTTAGCAACTCAGTGAGACCCTGTCTCTAAGAAAATACAAAAAAGGGCTGGGGATGTGGCCCAGTGGTCGAGTGCTCCTGAGTTCACTCCCGGTACCAAAAAAAAAAAAATTTTTAAAGAAGTTTCTGATCAAGCCTAAATGAAAAATGACTTGAATTCATTTATATTTCATAAAAAGAAATAATATTACTTGAGGAATTATTAATAATATTACTCTGGAAATAAGGAAATTCTAAGTTCTTCTAAGCTTCATGAAATAGCCATGTATTTCTCATGAAGACTTTTTGGAATCATATCAGATTATAATAAAAATAGTTAACATTTACCAGACTTCTATGTACTTGGAATTAAGTTAAACACTTTGCATGTATCACCTCATTTATTCTTTCCTGTGACCCCAGGAGACACAGGTAAGAAAGCTGAAGCTTAAAAACAATGATATGCTCAGCAACATAGCTGTTGGAACAGTAACTGGGATTTCAACACTCATCTGCCTGAAAAGAGGGTCCATGTTATTTACCACCAGTGCTGTTCTGTTCCTGGACTCATGATAAGAATAAATTCACAGCTGAACTTACCATTCTACTATGAAGTGAATTATAGATTGAGTACAGAGAATACTTACCAGTGAGCAGCAAATGGACGACAAAGGTCTACATGAAAATTTTTGAGATCTTTAAATCTAATTGCTGCTTCAATATAAACAAAGAGTATCCAGAGGGACACTGTAGGCAAACACACTCCCCTTTCTGTGGGAAAGCAGCAGAGAAACAACCATCAATGACACATTAACTAACACAACCGATGGGTTATTTGGGACACTGATTCGACTACAATAACTTTTATTGAGACTTTCCACTAAACTAAAAAGCAATTTGATGCAAATTAAAAGCTTTTATATGACAAACATTGTCATAGAATCATTGATAAAATTAAAAGGCAATCATTCTGGCAGAAAATTTTCAAAATATATGTAAAACAAAAAATATTCATAGTCCTGACATACAACAAGCCCCTACACAAAAAAAGCAACTGAAAATAGTGGAGGGGGGTGTACATACCTGTAGTCCCAGCTACTCTGGACACGGAGGGGGAAGATTCACTAGAACCCAGAAGTTCTCAGCCAGCCTGGGCAACATAGTAAGACCCCATCCCAAAACAAAAATGTGTGTGTGGGTGGCAGGAAAGTGTAACTGAATGGCAGAAAAACGTGCCTAGTGTGTACAAGGCACTGGATTCAATCCTCAGCATTGCCATCAACCCCACCAAAGGAAAAAAAAAAAGGAATTGAGGAAAATTTACAAGTCACAAAACATAGATGACTAGAAGAAAATATGAAAAAGTGTAACTTTACTGTTAGTAAAGGAAATACAAATTAAAATAATCAGATTCTTTTTTTTAACCCATTAGAGAAAAATTTTTAAAGTCCGATAAAAGTATAAGAAGGGTGTGAGGAAAGGTTTAGTCTCATACTTGACAATAATCAAAATTGTAGCAACTTGTACTTTTTTGGGTTAACTTGTACTTTTTTTTTGGTACCTGGGACTGAACTCAGGGGCACTTGACCACTGGGCCACATCCCCAGCCCTATTTTGTATTTTATTTAGAGACAGGGTCTCACTGAGTTGCTTAGTGCCTTGTCATTGCTGAGGCTGGCTTTGAACCCACAATCTTCTTATCTCAGCCACTGGGATTACAGTGCACTACACCCAACTTAACTTGTACTTTTACTCCAGAAATTCCACTTCTAGGACTCTACCCTACAGAAATATATGAGCCTTGAGATAAATGTTTAAGAATATTAATTGTAGCATTATTTGCAATAACAAAAATTATATTTTAATTTAAACGTCTATCAATAGACAGCTGTTTGTGATAAATCTATATATTGAAATATATTGCAGTTCTCTGAAAAATGGAGAAGATTTGTATTCTCATGGAATGATGTTTTAAAAAATAAAAATTCTTAAGTATGAATCTTAAGTACGAAACAAGTGGGTTTTGTTTGGGGGGGCATTTAAGTACTATTTGAAAATGTGTTTTTCTTCTTCCCTTTTTTCTTTTTTTTTTTTTTTTTTGGTACCGGGGATTGAACTCAGGAGCACTCGACCACTGGGCCACATCCTCCCCAGCCCTTTTTTGTATTTTATTAGAGACAAGGTCTCACTGAGTTGCTAAGTGCCTCGCCATTGCTGAAGCTGGCTTTGAACTTGCAATCCTCCTGCCTCAGCCTCCCAAGTGCTGGAATTACAGGCATGCACCACTGCACTTGGCTGAAAATTTGTTTTTCTTAACCACAGGTCATATTCATTTTGTAATTTTAAACAGTTTCCAAGGGAGGAAAATCAATCTGCAACAGAATAAACAAGATGTAAATAATGGGAAATGACTTAGAATCAAAACCTGCAGGCTAGATCCACTTCTATTAGGACATGACTAACAGTGGGATATTTATAAATGTGGACTACATAGGCATGAGAGGAAAAATTAGGACCCTAAAGGCTTTTTGCTGTGGATTTTTGAGATGAAAAAATCATAGGACCTTGAAACTAGAAAGATCATTATGCCTACCTTCCTCATCTCGTTGATGAGAAAAGTAAAGGCCAGAACTTTACTTTTGGTTCGAGTTCATGGAGATAGTATTGTGTCTACTTTTAAGAAAAACCCAGGTTCTCTTAAAGCCTGGTCCCTAAGTTAAATCAATAAGGGAAGCTCTGTGAAGGTGGTTATTGAATTCAACCATTCTTGTGGACTTACACCAAAAATAGGTACTTTCAGAATACAGAAAGAAAAACAGTAACCTATAATACAAAAAAAATTTTTTTTGTACTGGGGATTGAACTCAGGGGCACTTGACCACTGAGCCACATCCCCAGCCCTTTTTTGTATTTTATTTAGAGACAGGGTCTCACTGAATTGCTAAGCACCTCGCCATTGCTGAGGCTGGCTTTGAACTCGCCATCCTCCTGCCTTAGCCTCCCAAGTGCTACGATTACAGGCGTGTGCCACCGCGCCCGGCTTTCTCTCTTAATAGCAAGGAGAAAAGTTTACAATAGTGTATTATCATTATTTTTTAAATGTTTATTTATTTGCTTTAGTTGTACACAATGCAATGCATTTATGTTTACGTGGTGCTAAGGATCGAACCCGGGCCGTGCACGTGCTAGGTGAGCGCTCCACCACTGAGCCACAACCCCAGCCCTATTATCATTATTTTGTGGCCATATATAACTTCTACATTCCTAACATTCTTAAGAAAGAATTTAAAATTATAAGAACCAGAGGAAAAAATTAGCCCCAAGTTATACAAATTGTACTCATTTGTCAGTCCCAATAAAACTACAGATTTTCGGGCTGGGATTGTGGCTCAGCAGTAGAGCGCTCACCTAGCACGTGGGCGACCCGGGTTCGATCCTCAGCACCATGTACAAATAAAATGCATTGAATAAAACGCATTGTGTATAACTAAAGCAAATAAATAAAAATATTAAAAAAAAAACTACAGGTTTTCGTTTTATTTTGCTTGTTGGTTTCAGTACTAATTATTCCAATTTAAACGTATTTCACAACTTAGTTATTCCAATGTACTGAGCCAAGGGCTGAAGAGAGTCAAGTATCATTTCATGATGTAACTACCTGCTGTCTGGTGGGTCACTCACTCAACTACAGTTCCCGAAAGGTTCTATTAAGAGTTA
Source organism: Tamias sibiricus (assembly GCA_025594165.1). Lineage (NCBI taxonomy): Eukaryota > Metazoa > Chordata > Mammalia > Rodentia > Sciuridae > Tamias > Tamias sibiricus. Next base: position 20,552,010 of record CM046658.1, on the reverse strand, counting down.
TATGTTGAGGGGCTGGGATTGTTCAGCGGTGGATGTAGCGTGGGCGATCCTCAGGGGAATAAAACGCATGTGTATAACTAAAGCAAATAAATAAAAAAAAAAAATATTTAAAAAAAAAAAAAAAAAAAAAGAGTGTTGGGCTGGGGATGAGTGGTAGAGCGCTCGCCTAGCACATGCGCGGCCGGGGTTCGAGCCTCAGCACCACGTAAAAATAAACGCATTGTGTACAACTAAAAGCAAATAAATAAATATTTTTTTAAAAAAAGAGTTATATGTTTAGTTTCCTCTCCCTTTACTAAAACATTATTGAAAAAAGTTAGAGAATCACCATAGTTCATCAGAGTCCCAAAATATTTGCACTGGAAAGGTCTCTCTTTTACATTATCTAGATTACTCCACCTTCATATGACATGAAACTGAGACCTAGAGAGAGGAGCGAGTGTAAATGGCAACTCACTCACAACTGAGGCCCAGGACAAGGACATATAAGTAGAAACTGGTGGGGTGGGGATATAGCTCAGTTGGTAGAGTGCTTGCCTTGTATGCACAAAACCCTGAGTTCAATACCCAGCACCACAACGAAACAAAACAAAACAAAAAAAACACTGGTGCAAAGAAAAATCACTCTAATTAGTGGACAGCAGACTACAGACAGCTCATGGTAGCTTATAAATCAAGTCAGATACAAAAGAGTGCTCAAGATGGAGAAAATCAGGCTCACAGTGGATACTTTGAATAACAGGGCTCAATTGTGTCTTCTAATCGGGCTCACATCACCCTCTTGGGAGCTTTGAGAAGAGGATGAATGCTGCTCCAGAGAGCCTTTATTATTTGGCACTCTCTCAGTGGCCAAAATCCTATAGGTTACAGCTGAGCCTAAGATTCAAGTTTCATGTAACTTGGCACACAAGTGTGACTCTGAGAACAAATCCTAAATCCCACTGCATGCCACTTTCAGACTAACACAATGGGCTGGAACTGTCAAAATATCTCATCTTTCTTGGTTTGAACTAACAGAGTAGCTCTAAGAAGAAGGCAGGAAGCTGTATAGCTCCACTCTAGTTAGAACATACCTGAAATATAATACGCAGAACCAATAAGAACTAGAGAGATCAGGTTGGTGACAGTGCTTGATATGCCACACAGGGAAAAGCTGATGAAACCAGGCATTTTTGCCAAAAGAAAAGACTTACAAGGATATGACAGTGTCTTCAGATCTCTAAAGAAATGTTAACTTGAAAGGGAGATTATACCCATTAAGGTGGGAGAGGTTTAGTTTTGGCTTGAGGGGATGGTCTGTAATGTTAAGGCAAAGGCTTGCATAGACCCATATATTTTTCTGGGGAAAGCCTTTTTAAATCCTCTAAGAATCAGTGAGCTCCCAAATAGTTGAGACGTGTTGGGTTAAAAATAAAAGGAGGGGGCTGGGGTTGTAGCTCAGCGGTGGAGTGCTCGCCTAGCGTGTGCGCAGCCCGGGTTGATCCTCAGCACCACGTACAAATAAACGCATCGTGTACAACTAAAGCAAATAAATAAATATTAAAAAAAAAATAAAAGGAGGATGAGTTTGGCTCAGTATGAAGAACTTCCTATCACAGCAGCCCCAAAATGGGATAGAGTACCAGGAATGGCAGTTAAGTTCTTTGTCACTGTAGGTTTTCAATCAGAGGTAAAACCCTCATGTGCCAGGGCTGCTGTGAGAATTCTTGTGTCAAATATGGATTCACCCATTCTATGAACCTTTTTAAAATTTGGCACACAGCTGTCTTCAACTGTTTTAAAAACAAAAACCACTTCAACTTTAAAACAAAACAGATGGGCTGGGGTTGTGGCTCAGCGGCAGAGCACTTGCCTGGCATGTGCGCGGCCCGGTTCGATCCTCAGCACCACATACAGGTGAACCCATTGTGTACAGCTAAAGCAAATAAATAAATATTTTTTAAAAAAGGATATCTTCATAATAAGAGTTGGTAAGAGTTGGTCATTGGAGCCAGGCACGGTGGCGCACGCTTGTAATCCCAGCACTTGGGAGGCTGAGGCAGGAGGATCATGAGTTCAAAGCCAGCCTCAGAGCCAGCCTCAGCAGTGGCGAGGCACTTCGCAACCAGTGAGACCGTCTCTAAATAAAATACAACAAAGGACTGGGGATGTGACCCAGTGGTCGAGTGCCCCTGAGTTCAATCCCCAATACCACAAAAAAAAAAAAAAAAAAAAAAAAAAGAGTTGGTAATTGAAATGTCTATAGTAGAGATATCAAGTCATAAAAGCTTAGACTTTTGGAATAATACCAAAAAAAGTTTGTAAAAGTATATTATAATCTATTAAGAAAAGGCAACTTTAGGGGCTGGGGTTGTGGCTCAGCAGTAGAGCGTTCGCCTAGCACGTGCGCAGCCCGGGTTTGATCCTCAGCACCACGTAAACATAAATGCATTGCATTGTGTACAACTAAAGCAAATAAATAAATAAATATTTAAAAAAAAGAAAAGGCAACTTTAAAACATCTACATAAAATCACTTCTAAATAATTTATTCAAAGAAATGACCATATTTTAAAAACTTGAACCTAATTTCTATCCATCTAAGAAATCATTAAGACTTACCTGTGTGCCATACGTACTGAACCCATACATATGTGCTAGCAGCAAAAAAAAGCCATTGTATGGGAATGAAGAGCAGACATATGATATTTGATGTGAATGCTACACAAACAAAAAATACTGAGAAGGCCTATGGGGGAAAAGAAATCACATTTTAAAACTTGTTATTTTCAAACACTGGTTGTTAAAAATTTATTGAACAAAATTAGTGAAAACAGAGCAAGTTAATAACAAATAATTTTAAAACATTTAAAATTCATCATATAAATAAAGTAGTGGTTAACTCAACATTAAAGAGTTAGTGCCATTTATAGTCTTTAAATCATGAAGAACTAGACCAGAACAAACTGAGGCTAGACCACAATGAGCTTATTTATTTGGATTATATGGGAGGGTTACCTGAAAGAATAAGAATTTTAAGCCAGAAAAGCCGCTCTCCTCACAAACTATTTCTAGAGAGTCTCATTTCTGTTTTCAGTGCTGGTGATTGAATGCAGGGCTTGGGTATGCTAGGCAAGCACTCCACCACCAAGCCACATCCCAGCTAACAGCCTTTTTATTTGGGAGGGGTGGGCACTAGAGATTGAACCCAGGGGTAATTTACTTATGAGCTACATCCTCAGACCTTTTTTATTTTTTTATTTTGAGACAGGATCTTTCTTAATTGCCTAGGGCTTTGCTAACTTGCTGCAGCTGGCCTTGAACTTGCAATCCTCCTGTCTCAGCCTCTGGAGCTGTTGGGATTACAGGCGTGCTCCACCACACCCAGCTTCCTAAGAGTCTTTTTTTTTTTTTTTTAATTTTTAAAAAATCATTTATTTATTGCTTTTAGTTGTACACAAGGTGTTTATTTTTACGTGGTACTGAGAATCGAACCCGGGCCGCGCACGTGCGAGGCGAGCGCTCTGCCGCTGAGCCACAACCCCAGCCCCTCCTAAGAGTCTTTATTCTTAAAGGATAGGCTTGTTGTAACACAGGTGAACCATAATATTAGTAAGAAATATGCTGATGTTACTAATTTTAATAATGCAGCCTTCCTCTGGATACCACTATCTATTTTAATGCATGGATTTACTGACCAAAGCACCAGGTCTGGTTGGAGATTTATTTATTTAAGGTGTGGCTATGGAACAACAATGGAACCAACACACAAACCCAAAGAACAAACCCAGGCCTGCACCCTTGTTAACCCAGTAGTTCTAAAACTGTGGTCTAGAGATTCTTGGAGGGTCTCAGATCCTTCCAGATGGTCTTTGAAGTCAACACTGCTTTTATAATAATACTAAGATGTAATCTGACTTTTACACACTCATAAGTATAGTAGAAATTTCTAAAAGTTACATGACATTTGATATTGCAATAGATTGAGTTCAGAAACATATATGAAAATCTAGCCGTCTATCAAGCCAGACAATACAGAGATTTGCAAAAATGGAGCTACTCTTCTATTTTTTTAATATTCTTTCTTCACGTAAAAACACAATTTATCTTAACATGTAATTTTAATTTTTCTGTTTTAATTTCTAATATAAAAAATATGGATAGATGTGACCCACATGAATAAAAGCTCTTTTAAGTACTCAATAAAACCTCTTTTTTTTTTTTTTTTTTTTTTTTTTTTTTTGGCACTGGGGATTGACTCAGGGGCACTTGGCCACTGAGCCACATCCCCTGCCCTTTTTTGTATTTTATCAGAGACAGGGTCTCACTGAGTTGCTAAGGGCCTCGCCATTGCTGAAGTTGGCTTTGAACTCACAATCCTCCTGCCTCAGCCTCCCAAGTGCTGGGATTACAGGCGTGCGCCACCGCGCCCGGCTAATAAAAGCTCTTTTAAGTACTCAATGAGAGTATAAAGGGGTCTTAAGACCAAAATTTGAGAATCACTTCTCTAATTCCAATTCCATTACTAACAGGGATTTCAGATGCGCTTCTGAGTAGAACTGAGCAATTTAGTGCTTCCTCCAGTACTATCTCCCCACTTAAGTCCTATAACCAATCTCTTCTTTCTACTTGAATGGGATAGAGGGAAAAGATATAAATATCTGGGTTTAGATAAAATAGCCCAAGAGGCCAGTTTTCAGTCCACAGACCCTATTAGCTCATTCCAATACAGCAGTCTCCTATATATTGCTTCTAAAATCTACTGTAAAACAGGTCACCATCAGATATTGAAGATTTTCTGAGAAATGTAATTAAATCCCTCACAGTTGGAGAGCATATATTAGTAAACATACCAGTCCCTGGTATCTGAAGGAATCATAGACGCTTCTGATGAAAAGCCAGAATGGCCACAGGTATTCAAATCTGAACTCCAGGACAAAATCTGCAAGGAGGACAAGTGCCCACACTACCAGGAATTTCAGGTATAAAAATGTACTGCAAAATATAAAAATAAAAAATTAATTCAAGGTCATTTATGAAGAACTAGAAATAGAAAATGCACTGTTTCTGTTTAAAAGACACACAAACAAAATAACTTTTTTACCATGAGCACAATATAGATAAAGCACAAATAGAGATGCTGCCATTGGCCTATCCAAATTTTAAAAAGCTCTAGTGTTCATTCTGAGACTCCTAACTATTGAGATAAGATGACGACCAAAATTGCTTAATCCCATTTAAGATGGAAAAAAACATTTAAATCTCAACACTATTTTAAAAATGTGCTAAGTGTCTGACTTTAAAATACTGCAACACTCTCAAAATTATAGCTTTCAAGCTCTTCTTCATTAGCAGAAAATGTCATGGTTGAAAGACTTCAAATGTGCTGCTTCCCCACCCCTCTACATCTGTTGAGAGTCTTTGAAATTGTTGATGCAAACCTCTATATACTTGAAGAATTCTGTCTTTTTTCCCTTGTCCTGCCTCTCTATATAGTATACATCTGCATTAACCAAACAAAAACCAAATGACTTCCCAAAATAGACACTAACTGAGGGAGCAGATGCCAATCACTACCAAGGACTGTGAGGGTGCAAAAATATATGTTGAAGAAAAAACTCTTTTAAGTATCAAGGCCTTGTTCTATCTGAGAAGTAAATGTATGTTCCCAGTTCCCTTTGGATTTATGTTAAACAGAACGACTTTTGACAAGCCAATCAGGATACATCTAACCAATGTACTAAACTCAAAAAGAGGTAAGGACATGGATAAAAAATTACTATTTTTTTCATATAAATCTGAAAGCCCATTTTCCAGTCCATTAGTTGTACAATGGATAATAGACGCCTTTAAATTGTACCTATTAATAAACTTCTATTTCTATATTCCTAATCCTGCCAATTCTGGAGCAGATCAAATTGAGGCAATAAAAAGGGTTCTAGGGCCGGGCTCAGTGGTGAATGCCTCTAATCCCAGAACTTGGGAGGCCGAGGCAGGAGGATCAGGAGTTCAAAGCCAGCCTTAGCAATGGCGAGGCGCTTAGCAACTCAGTAAGACCCTGTCTCTAAATAAAAAATACAAAAAAGGGCTGGGGATGTGGCCCAGTGGTCGAGTGCCCCTGGGGTTCAATCCCCAGTACAAAAAAAAAAATAGAGTTCTAGGGTTGGGCAAGGTAGCACATGCCTTGTAATCCCAGCAGGTCGGGAGACTAAGACACAAGGATCACAAGTTCAAAGCCAGCCTCAGCAAAAAGCAAAGCGCTATTGTGCACAGCCCTGTGTGGGATTACAGCTTTGGGATGAGTGCTTACAAAGTTCTGTTTGGTTAGTATTGGCATAGTTTTTCTATACAGCCATAAATATGTATATATACCCATAGGTCTAGATCTATATCTTAGTGTAGCAATGTATCCATATATACATATACTTACATGTTGAAGGGCCTGACCAGCTTTGGGAGTATTTACTGGTTCCTTATCTCTTAAAGCTAATTCTTCAGTGTGTCCTTTAGATTAAATAAAACTCAAGAGTAATGGCAGGGAGAGGGGGGCCAGCCCTCAGAATGCAGCCACAGATGCCTTGCTGCTGCACCCCTTTCTTTCCCCAACTCTCCACTGAAGACATGTGAAGTCCTCTTTCGAATGCCAAACCCATCATTCACTGTTGCTGACTACATAGAATGGGGTTGAGAGAAGATCGCCTTGGACTTCATATTGTCATTTGAGAACCTTTTTTTAAAATCCTGGTAGAAAACTTTCAAATGGACAGATAGATGGCATCCTGCTGTGGATGAGCGATAGATGAGGGAATGGCTTTGATTCCCACTGGGGCCTGTGGGATGTGCTTAGGGAATTTGTTTCCAGGGGGGTTCTGTGACAGTGAACTTTTCACTCTCTGACACTTTATCCTGATGCATGTCTCCAGGATTTGGATTTTTCAAATGTAGCTTGAAGTTTCAATAAACTGCTTTTTGTCTAAAAAAAAAAAAAAAAAAAAAAAAAAGCAAAGCGCTAAACAACTCAGTGAGAGTCTATCTAAATAAAATACAAAAACAGGACTGAAGATGTGGCTCAGCAGTTGAGTACCCCTGAGTTCAATCCCTAGGTACCAAAAAAAAAAAAAAAAAGGTTCTAGGGCTGGGGATATAGCTCAGCTGATAGAGTACTTGCCTCTCGTGCACAAAGCCCTGGGTTCAATCCCCAGCACCCCCACACACACCCCAAAAAATGGTTTGAAAATAAATGGATTGAAAATACCTAAAATTCACTTTGACTTGGGCTAGAAACTTGTATGGTATTTTGCAATGCAAACATTCCATTGATATGATCAAATTAGTTATCTGAACAAATACCAACAAAATCAAAAATTTGTTGTTGTTGTTTCTGTTTGGGTGCTAGAAATTGAGTCTAAAGCCTTGTGTATATTAAACATATGTTCTACTACTGAGCTATACCACCAGCTCAAATCAAGATTTTTAATAAATAATTTTGAAGGATATTTCAATAAAATACAAAAAGAGTTACATGGGGGTTGGGGGGATATCCAACATTGAGGATTTTTTTCTTTGCCTTTTGAAGCCATGAAGATAAAAGATATCAAGAATAGACACACCTGCCCTTCACGATATAATATTCATAATTATACATATTTTGTCATCTAGGATTAATTTCTAATGTTAATTATTAGAACTTCCATAGAGATTTGCCCAAAATCAAGAAACCCAAAGCAAACCAGAAGAGCACGTTCTTGAATTCTAAGAATTCTTTTAGCTTCACTCAATATAGTTCTACTGCCCTGTTGAAGACGGAGCCCTCAATTTCACACTCTCAATAAGTCCACAAGGGACCCAATAGAGAGCAATGCACATTTTATTAGAAGGAACATCTGAGTCAGGCAGGCATTCAGGATCGCGAATCTAGTTTAAAACTATATTTCTAAGCTACATGACTTTAAAACTAAAAGGAATTTTCCTTGTGTCTAGAACTATTTCTACATTAAACAAGGTATAATAGTGTCTTGGTCATCTTTTTAAGGCATTTAAAAAATAACATAGGGCTGGGTTTGTAGCTCAATGGTACAGCATTTGCTTAGGATGTACAGGGCCCTGCACACTATCCCCAGAACAGCAAAATAAATTAATTAATTAAAAAGGGCATGAAGAAGCCAGGCGCGGTGGCGCATGCCTGTAATCCCAGCACTTTGGGAGGCTGAGGCAGGAGGACAGCGAGTTCAAAGCCAGCCTCAGCAATGGCAAGGCACTTAGCAACTCAGTGAGACCCTGTCTCTAATAAAATACAAAAAAGGGCTGGGGATGTGACCCAGTGGACAAGTGCCCCTGAGTTCAATCCCCGGTACCACACACACACACACACACACACACACACACACACACAAAAGGCATGAAGAGCCAGGCGCAGTGGAGCAGGCCTGTAATCCCAGCACTTGGGAGGCTGAGGCAAAAGGATTCTGAGTTCAAAGCCAGCTTCAGCAATGGCAAGGTACTTAACAACTCAGTGAGACCCTGTCTCTAAATAAAACACAAAAAAGGGCTGGGGATGTGGCCCAGTGCCCCTGAGTTCAATCCCTGGTACCAAAAAAAAAGTGGGGGGGGGCGCTGGAGTTGTAGCTCATCGGTAGAGCACTTGCCAACCACGTGTGAGGCACTGGGTTCCATTCTCAGCTCCACATATAAATAAGTAAATAAAATAAAGGTCCATCAATAACTAAAAAATATTTTTTAAAAAAAGCATGAAAATGTATTCATTTTTCTGATTAATCCTCTTTCCCATGGAGCTGTCTCTGGAATGTGGCTGAATAAGAATTGATGTGTACCTCATCGAACCATTCCCCATCTGGAAAAGGAACAGTGATACCAAATGCTCTCTACCCAAAATGCCCCCAAGGCATGGCAATATCCCCCTCTATGGGCTGGGGTTGTGGCTCAGCGGCAGAGCGCTCTCCTCGCACATGTGCGGCCAGGTTCGATCCTCAGCACCATGTAAACATAAATGCATTGCATTGTGTACAACTAAAGTAAATAAATAAATATTAAAAAAAGATCCCCCTCTAATTGGCAACACTCCATTTCTCTGTTTAGAAAGCATTACCCAAAGAATAGCAGCCTGTTTTGAATGCTTTTAGCAACTGAATCATTTAAACCTAAGGCAATACAAAAAAAATCATCTTTGTTGGTGACTATTCTTTTCCAATTCTGTAACTTCAAGGTGAGGGGTTTCTTTCTTATACATTTACTTGATCAAGCAACTACTTTTATACCTTTGATGTTCTTGACACCTAATTTTTTGTTTTTTTTTTTAAATATTTATTTATTTGCTTTAGTTGTACACAATGCATTTATTTTTACATGGCCCGGAGGCGCATGTGCTAGAGGCGCTCTGTGCGCTAGGTGAGCCTCTACCGCTGATCCACAATCCCAGCCCCCTTCCCCCACACCTAGTTCTTAATGAGTCTTAGTTTAGAAGTAAAAATATCTAAGGAAACTTGATCTTTCACAAACATATGCCACACCCTCAGCTTTCCCTAGGCTCCCCTTTCAGGTAGGCCTGACTCTAAAATCAAAAGACAACCTAGTTTAAAAAGCTGATTTTCTCAAGAAATAATGTTAAATTCTATTGAACCATTTCAATCTTAAAAGGGTTTTAGAAAATTTAAGAAAAAGCTGCCTGATTCAGTATTCATTTAGTCCTTTACATCAGAAAATGATGCTCATCCTTCTGTAGGTACATATAAAAAGTTAAAAGACAATAATCTAAAATGACTGCTCATCAGTATAGAAACCCTGACTAATCCTTCTCCATCAAAATTCTGAAGGTTCTAAGATTTTGCCAAATCCAAAGAAATGATATTCCACAGGGGAATTTAAACCATTATGAAATTCCAAAATATTTCTCTTAAGCCATGAAGAAGATACAATTAAATAAACTTTTATATGGTTCAAATGGCTTATGGCTAACTTGATGTTATTTTGAGTCTCAGGATCCAAGTAAATTTGCTAATAATGATAAAATAGTAAAGCCTAACTGCAAAAAAAAAAAAAAAAAAAAAAAAAAAAAAAATTCTCCAAAATTATATATTGTAATAGGGCAGACCAGTAATATCTTTTGATGGTCTTGTAAACTATTCTGGATGACAATGGAATAAAGAAAAGGCAAATGCAATTATTAGGCTTATGGTGGTGAGTCTTCAAAGCAGATATTTTCTATAATTTTTTTTTATTCTATCCTATCATGCCATTTACAACCATTTTTTACCTGAATCCATTTAGTAATACTCTCCATCTACAGATTAATCATCTATGATTAATAGGAAGTGATAATGAACATTCTTCTTTTTCTAAGTAAAGTGCACCTTCTCTCCAGTATCTCTAGCTGCTAGTCATCTACATCATTTTCAGGAGCCCACATAATTACCATAGTATGGCCATCAATCCTCAGTACCTGACCTTTTCCCTATTCAGACTAATGGCCATTTGGTTCACTTGGTCCTCACCACAGAAATAAGCCTGTGGAATATTTCACTGGCTATACTAGTAGCCATCTATCTCAATCCTAGCTTTCCTGACCTCTTGGTAATGGCAACTATAAATCACCTTTAGCATTCAGTATGCGGCAAGATACTTCCTACACCCAGCTGCTTTATCTTGTCTCTTATCCAATACCTCTCCCTACTGGACATCATCTCTAGAATATTTATCCAGCCCCTTGTACTCATACTAAAGTTTCACCCGGGCCAATGTAATTACAGTCTTACTACTCAAAGTATGGTTCATGAGCCAGCATCATGTATAAACTGTTTCGAAAAGCAGAATTTCAGGGCCCACTCCAAACCTATTTCATCTAAGCCTGCATTTTAACCAGACCTCTAGGCCATTTATGCATACATTAAAATTTGAGAAAAACACAAGTTCCATGCCATAGCTTGAAAGTCCCCTCTGAAATTCATGTTGAAATTTAATTCTTAAATTCACATACTGGATGGTATTTGGAAGTGGGGCCTTTGGAAAGTAATTGGAATTAGATAAACTTATCAGGGTGGGAAACCCATGACAGAGCTGATGGCTTTATGACAAGAGGAAGAGCCAGGATTAGTGGCTCTTGCCTGTAATCCCAGCTAGTTGGGAGGCTCAGGCAGGAGGATTGCAAGTTCAAGGCCAGCCTGGACAACAAAGTGAGACTGTGTGAAGGAAGAAGAGAAGGGGAAGGGAAGAGGAAAAAGAGGAGGGGAGAGGAGGAAAAGAAGAGAGAGACTTGAGCAGTTATGGTATAGCAAAAAGGCCCTTACCAGATGCCAAACAGATGCTAGAACTATGTTCCACAACTATAAGAAATAAATTTCTGTTTTTAAATAAATTACTCAGTATCAAGTATTCAGTTAGAGCAAAAGGAAATGGATTAAGGCAACTTCACGCTGTCATGGAACTTCCATTAAATTCCATAATGTCTCAGAAAGAAGACAATCAGTACAGATAATCAGTACTTATCTCCAAACTGTTAACCATCCTTCCCTCAACCAGAAACATTCAGACTGTTCAGGGTCAGTTCTTCCATTTTTCTACAATTCTTTCTGAATCACAGAGAAGATCCCATCTAAGTACAAATAAATCTAAAAGAATAACTTCCGCCGGGCATGGTGGCGCACACCTGTAATCCCAGCACTTTGGGAGGCTGAGACAAGAGGATCACGAGTTCAAAGCCAGCCTCAGCAATGGCGAGGCACTTAGCAACTCAGTGAGACCCTGTCTCTAAATAAAATACAAAAAAGGGCTGGGGATGTGACCCAGTGATCGAGTGCCCCTGAGTTCAATCCCCGGTACCACACACACACACACACACACACACACACAAAAAAAAAAGAATAACTTCCATTGCTACTCATCCTTCAGCACACAGCATGAGCATCATATCACTTCCTCAAAAAAGCATTCCTTGGGCTGAGATTGTGGCTCAGCGGGAGACCGCTCGCCTAGCACGTGTGAGACCCGGGTTCAATCCTCAACACCACGAAAGAATAAAGGTGTTGTGTACAACTAAAACAAATAAACAAATATTTTTTTAAAAAGGCATTCCTGGCCCCAAAGTAAATACTAGGACTCCATTAAATGCTCACAGAGCATCCTGTACTATAAAAGCATATAACCAATCAAAATTAAATACTATTGGCCGGGCGCGGTGGCGCACGCCTGTAATCCCAGCACTTTGGGAGGCTGAGGCAGGAGGATCGCGAGTTCAAAGCCAGCCTCAGCAATGGCGAGGCACTTAGCAACTCAGTGAGACCCTGTCTCTAAATAAAATACAAAAAAGGGCTGGGGATGTGGCCCAGTGGTCGAGTGCCCCTGAGTTCAATCCCCGGTACCACAAAAAAAAAAAAAAAAAAAAAAAAAATTAAATACTAATTTTGTATAATTAGCTATTTAGATATAAACTCTACACAAACAAAATGATCTGGCCATTGTGTTCCCCACTTCATACCCTCAGTGCCCAGCACAGCAGCAAGCACACTACATTACAGGAACTTGAATTTCTTTCCCCCAACAATTATTTGTTGAATGAATAACTTGTAATGTAGAAGAGTTTAGGACCAATAGGGCTTTTATCAATGTGCACAGTTAAAATGAAAAATACAAAGAGATGACGCACAGGTGACTAAGAGGGTGTCTGATCAAAACAAGAAATACAGCAACAAAGATACCAATATGGCATCTGCCTAAAAGATTACCATGCATCTGCTCCCAATCTGTTCTGCCTGTTCCTCACTAGAAAGAAACAAATGTAATCAGCCTTATTCTGAGTGCCAGACTATCATCCCATTTGGCCTACCTGCTACTGGGTCTAACTCCAGCAAAGGTCCTCAAAAAGTGTCCTTTAGTAAGCCAGGAATTTAAGAGGTACACAAAAATATAAAACCACACTTCTTTTCTCATGCGTTTATTATCATCATTTTTAAATGAACTAATAAATGTTTTCAATCTTTGTCATTTTAATTTCTAATACAATAAATATTAATAGATATAACCCATAAAAACCAAAGCTCTTTGAAGTTCTCGGTCTTTTTTGGGTAGTCCTGGGGATAAAACCCAAAAGTAGTCTACCACTAAGCTACATCATCAGTCCATTTTATTTTTTATTCTGAAACAGGGTCTCACAAAGTTGCTGAAGCTGGCCTGGAATTTATTATCTTCCTGCCTCAGCTTTCTGAGTCCCTGGGATACAGGTCTGTGCCACCATGCCCAGCTTGGCTTCAGTTATTTTGTTTTTTTTATTTTTATTTTTTTTAGTTGTAGATGGACACGATATTTTTATTTATTTATTTTTATTTGGTGCTGAGGATCAAACCCAGGGCCTCATGCATGCAAGGCAAGCACTCTACCACTGAGCTACAACCCCAGCCCGGCTTCAGTTATTTTTAAGAGTGTAAAGTAAGGTCCTAAAACAAAAATGAAAAAATTTTCTGAGAACTACTGAATTATGGAAAATTGTGTGTGAGCCTCAAAATAAAAATGAGTAGAACTACTGCTGTAGTCTGAAAGCACATCCTTGTGTAAAATCCAGAAAAGGGGAGCAGGCTGAGAAGATCCATGCTATTCCATATATCATTTTTCTATTCTAAGCCTCCTACAAAGGAAGCCTTTCTAGAGTCAAATACACAAATACACACACACATCCCTGCACGCACACACAAGAATATATAAATAGCCACTGCAACAACAAACATAACAATGTGAAACAAAAGAAAAAAAAGTTACCTAGGATGGAAATAAATTTTAAAAGCTTATAAGAATTTTGTGATATAGTATTTTTATAACGGACTATACATACTACAGAGATACCAAGTACAGGAATGTATTATAGAATGTACTATAACCTAATCTAAGTGAAAAGTTTTGAATTTTAGAATTTCTGCTTCAAAAATACTTTTTCTTCTTCTTCTTCTTTTTTTTTTTTTTTTTTTTTTTTTTTTGATACTGGGGATTGAATCCAATGGCACTGAGACACATTCCCATCCCTTTTTATTTTTTATTTTGAGACACACACTCACTAAGTTGCTTAGGTCCTGGCTAAATTGCTCAGGCTGACCTTGAACTTGCAATCCTCCGGCCTCAGTTTCCCAAATCATTGGGGTTACAGGAGTGTAGACACTGCACCTAGCCCAAAATACTTTTAACAGTGTGAAGTCTATGGGGCTTAGGATGGGGAGAGATAAAGAAACAAAATAGAAAAATAAAAATAAAAGCAATGCTCAGGCCCTAAAAGAGTTGCATCAACATCATATAAATATTTGAAATTCACTTCATAAGTGAATCAAATATTACTATTATTGATAGTGATAATCTACTTAACCATACCTTACATTTTTATCATACTTGTAATCTTTCCCAAATGCTTTCATGTTAATTATTTCATTTTATCACCACAACTGTTAAGTAGGCAGGACAGTTACTGTTATTTTATAGGAGAAAACCTGAGGAACAGGAAACTAACAGGCTACAGGGAACTGTTGAAAGAGCACAGAAAGATAAGTTAGGAGACAGCGAAGAACAGCATTAATTCTGCATGGAAACCTATGATGCTTTTATGGTGAATCTCTATGTAAAGAAGTGAATTTTTCGGGGGCTGGAGTTGTGGCTCAGTGGCAGAGCGATCATGTTGCACGTGCGCGACCCGGGTTCAAGCCTCAGCACCACGCAAACATAAATGCATTGCATTGTGTACAACTAAAGTAAATAAATAAATATTTTTTAAAAAGTGAATTTGTAAAACAGAAGCCTATTTTTGTCAAGTAGAAATACACGTTTGTTTATATAGAGAAAAAGACCCTATATTTATAAATTATACAATAGCAATTATGCTGAGGCAGAACTACTAAGGGCTTTTTTTTTTTTAATATTTATTTATTTGCTTTAGTTGTACACAATGTGTTTACCTTTACGTGGTGCTGAGGGTTGAACTCGGGCCGTGCACATGCTAGGCGAGGGCTCTACCCCTGAGCCACAACCCCAGGCCTACTCAGGGCTTTTACAGTATTATTATAAATCATCATACTGCTTTAATTGATTTTGAACAAGCATATGTTACTTCTTTTCAACTTTTCATTTTGAAATAACTTTGGGACTACAAAGAAGTTGCAAAAATAACACAAAGAATTCCCTTATACCTTCCACCCAGATTCCACAACTGGTAAGACATTCAAATTTGTTAATATTCTCTCCCTATATATGTTTACATATTTTTCCTGAATTATTTGAAAATAAATTGTAGATGTAATGCTACTTTATCCCTAAATTTCTTTAAAACAAGAGCATTCTTCAATGAGACCACAATACAATTATCAAAATCAAGAAATTAACATTAATATAGTACTATTATCTGATCTATAGACCTTATTCAGATTTCAGTAATTACCTCACTAATTCACTTTGTATTGAAAGATAGATTAATCCTGGTCCAGGATCATATTTTGCATTGAGCTGTCATGTCTACTTTTTAAAATCTAATAGAGAGAGAGATCCTCTTTTTGAGATGGAAAAAAGATTAATGGCCTTGGGCAAGCCACTCCTGATACCTACCTATTGTTTCACATGGAAAATGAACATAATGAGACTTGCCCTATGTGTAGAAGGAGTTTGAGAGGATCATATAAATTATTACACATAAGCATCATTTAGAAAGGATGAAGGGACACAATGCAACGAAACAAAAAGAGGGCAGACTTTGGAATTAGGAGACATATGTCTCTAACAAGTAACTAAACCTCTGGCCACCTCAGTTTCCTCATCTGAGAAACTGAAGCTAATACCTTTAATCGGACTAAACAAGATAACAAAGATAAAGGCAGTATGCCAAGTATTTTTTAAAATTTATTATTTTATTTTTTCTAATTAGTTATATATGACAGCAGAATGCAATTCAATTCATATTACACATAGAGCAAATTTTTCATGTCTCTGGTTGAACACAAAGTAGAAAACACCATTCGTGTTTTCATACATGTACTTAGAGTAATGATGTCCATCTCATTCCATGTCTTTCCTACCCCCATTCCCCCTCCCTTTGCCTCCCTCCCCTTTGTCCTTTTTTTTTTTCCTATCTAAAGTTCATCTATTCCTCCCATGCTTCCCCCATCCCCATTATGAATCAGCATCTTTTTTTTAAATATTTATTTATTTATTTACTTTAGTTTTACACAATGCAATTGCATTTATGTTTACGTGGTGCTGAGGATCGAACTCGGGCCGCACACGTGCGAGGCGGGTGCTCTGCCGCTGAGCCACAACCCCAGCCCTCAATGAATCAGCATCTTTATATCAGAGAGGACATTCAGCATTTAGTTTTTTGGGATTGGTTGTTTTTACATCCTTTGGGTATAAATTGAGGAGTGGGATAGCTGGGTCAAATGATGGTTCCATTCCCAGTTTTCCAAGGAATCTCCATAGTCAAGCCAAGTATTTTATGTGACCTTTCTCAATTACAGTATCCCCCCCCCCATATTTTCTAGGTATACTTTCCAAGATCCCCAGTAGATGCCTGAAGCCTTGGATAGTACTGAATTCTATGCATATTATGTTTTTTTCATATATACACATGATAAAGATTAATTCATAAATTAGGCACCATAAGAGAGTAACAATAACTAATTATAAAAACAATGTTAATTTATGAATAACTTACAAAGTGGTTATTTATGGAATTTTTCATTAAACATCTTCCAGTTGTGGGTATCTATGGGTAATAAAACAGAGGAAATTAAGCCGGGCATGGGAGGCTGAGATAGGAAAACTACAGAGTTTAAAGCCAGCCTCAGCAAAAGTGAGGTGCTAAGCAACTCAGTGAGAACCTGTCCCTACATGAAACACACATAGGGCTGGGATGTGGCTTGGTGGCCAAGTGCTCCTGAATTCAATCCCTGGTACCCCCTCCAAAAAAAAACACAAAAACCAAAAAACAGAGGAAAGTAGCCTAGCATGGTGTCTCACGCCTATAATCCCAGAAGCTTGGGAGGCTGAGGCAGGAGGATCACGAATTCAAAGCCAGCCTCAGCAACTTAGCGAGGCCCTAAGCAATTTAGACCCTGTTTCTAAATAAAACATAAAAAAGGGGTGAGGACATAGCTCAAGGTTAACTAACTCAAGGTTAAGTGCAATGGGTTCAATTCCTGCATCAAAAAATAAAAAACCTGAGGAAAGTGAAACCACAGAAAAGGAGGAACTACTATAGCTTTATAACTACCCTATAAAAACAGGTATTACAAATGAGAAAACTGAGAGTTAAAATAGGTAAATGACTGGCTCAAGTTCACACAACTGGAAGCACAGGCCTTATTTGAACCCACATCCTTAGGACTTCAAGGCCTGTGTGTTTATCTACCATTTTCGATTTTCTTATCCTATTAGATGCTTTCTTCTTTATATAACTATTTTCTTCTTCAAATCCCTTCACATATATATATGCATATATATATTCAAGTCATATAATTCCTTAATCCTCCAAGAGAACCAAGTCTTTAAAAGATGAGAATATGTACATTAGGAGAATGAACCCTTAATATCTTAATTCATAAATTTCCGATTTGTAAGCTTAATTTGTAAATATACTATGACACTGCAGAAAAAAATTCAAATTGAACACTTTATAGAAATAACATTTCCAAGCCGGGCGCGGAGGCGCACACCTGTAATCCCAGCACTTTGGGAGGCTGAGGCAGGAGGATCAAGAGTTCAAAGCCAGCCTCAGCAACAGCAAGGCATTAAGCAATTCAGTGAGACCCTGTCTCTAAATAAAATACAAAATAGGGCTGGGGATGTGGCTCAGTGGCCAAGTGCCTCTGAGTTCAATCCCTGATACTTGTCCCCCACCCCAAAAAAAGAAAGTACATTTCTGTAAAAGATAGGACAATTCAAGCCTGAGTTCTAACAACACTTAAACTCTTAGAATAATCATTGTAAAAGAGAAACATGCAACCTAAAAATAAAAGGGCAACTCACTTTTTTTTAACAAACGAAGAAGCAAAATGAACTATGAAGAATAGCTCATTATTCTTAGAAAAATATGAGAAAACAATTCACTACACCTGAGCAAGAAGACTCAAGCCCAAAGTTTCTCTACCCAAGACAGGAATTCTTGTTTTATCATGAACATGGTATTCATTCTAACAGTCAAGTGTCCTTACTACAAGACAGTTCTGATTTTAGTATCAAGCCACTTATTTGGTTTTTAAAAGTGTTCTGAAGACAAACAAATAATATAATTTAAAAACACAGTGAGATTATTTCTCGCCACCTCCTCTGTGCTGGGCAAACAATGGATCACAAACAGTTCAAATGCACCAGTAATACAGATAGATATATCTAAAGTGGACTAGTTGTACCATTTCAAGCCCCTATATGCAAAGTCTCTAAAAAAAGAAAAAGCATCAAAGGAAATGGGGTGAGGGATAAATTACTTCTGATATCACAGTGCCATGACTCAAAGTAAGCACATCGTCCATAAGGACAGCAGAGTTTGAAAAAACATAAAGGAATAAAGGCCATTGCTACGAAAGGGACTCAAAGCCTGGGAAAGCACCTTGGAAGTCTGAGGAGCTGAAACCAATTTGATGTCAGTTAAGTTAAATGTCAAATTAAAGATTTAAACCTCAAAGTTGATCCAATTGTTTTAAAGTTTCCATTGCCAGGACACAGTGCCTGAAGTGTAAGGGATCAAGAGGAAACAGCCACTCCTTAAAGTATTTGAAAAAATCCAAATGGAAAAAGTCTAACAAAAAATATGCATTTCTATTGTTGGTATGTACCACTTTACTTATGCAGTTTGTTGAGCAGCCACCTTTTTCTTTTGGACCTAATTTTTTAAGAAAGGACAAGAAAAATAATTACACCCACATCTAGTAAGCCTAGAGAATAAAGTCATCAGTATGTTTGAAGAGCACACTAAATTTTATGAAAAGTAACTTAATTACAGTATTTCACTTAACTATGTTTGTGAAATTATACTATGTAACCCTCTAGACTCCACAAAATGGTAGCAGCCTGGAAAATGACAAAATAAACATACATAAAACCTAAGCGGATCAACATCAATGGGGACATCTTGGAGAAATAGGCAAAGAAAAAGTCACTGGAAGTACTTATAGAACACAGATTGAGTCCATGATATACAGGCACATAACTACTAAGAAAGTGGAAATAATAAGTTACTAAGCCTACCATTCAAATCAAACTTCAAGTCTGTGGAGGTTCAAGAAAGGCCATGAGGAATCTATATGCATACAAGGGGAATATCACTCATAAAACAGGAAGCTTTTAAGCAAATAATCTGAAATGGATCACATTTCTTCTTCTACCCTTCCTCGACCCAACAGCAGCAACTTAAAGAGATTTTCAAAACACCCAATAAAACTAACCTACCAAGACACTTTGTCAAGAACAATCCTGAGGAAAGTTACTTTTTTTCCCCCAAGAGAATAAACTATTGACAAAAATTAATTGCAAACAATTCAGTGTGACAGATTGTTTAATGCAGTCTGTGAAAATCACAGGTTTAAGCTAAACACTTCAATTTCTCTATTATATTCATCTCCTTCTCCAATGTCCTCTAAAACAATACATACAGAATCTCTCTCTTATGTCAGGTTCAGCACAGCTGAAGGTAAAGCCTACCATGATTACTAAAATGCTTCTAGGCTGTGAGATTGCAACACTGGTATCTGGGGTTCTAGTTGCGGAACACATGTACAATCAAGGCAAGCAGCCTCTGGTGACTTTAATAAGCATAGCCCAAAGGAGTCTAAACCCAGGCTAAAAAAAAAAAAAAAAATCATTAAAGAAACAGGAAAAGCAGTCAAGTGAAATCTCTGAAGACCAGACTATTTAGACAAGGCTCTGGAAAAAGGAAAGTGGGAAGTTGAGAAGGATGCAAAATGTCATCATTTTAAAATGTCACTTTTGAAGAGTCCCAAAGACCAGAGAACACTTCTTGAAGTAAAGATGAGGAAAAGCATTATATACACAAGGACAGTCCTAAGTTCCTACAAATAGTTTTAAGGCATTAAGCTGTGAAAACATGACTGGCAGTTTCAGGCAACACTACAAGCAGAATCCAGCACAGGAAACAGTCATAAATTCACAAGGAAGGTATGCTTCCTTCAACCACCAGTAACAAAGATATAAAATATTTCCTGAAGCCAGGCGAGGTGGCGCACACCTGTAATCCCAGCACTTGGGAGGCTGAGGCAGGAGAATCGCGAGTTCAAAGCCAGCCTCAGCAATGGTGAGGCACTTAGCAACTTAGTGAGACCCTGTCTCTAATAAATTAAAAAAAAAAAAAAAAAGGTCTGGGGATGTGGCCCAGTGGTTGAGTGCCCCTGAGTTCAATCCCCGGTACCAAAAGAAAAAAAAAAAAAAAAATTCCTGACGCTAAACATAGGAGTTACTTAAAATTCTTAGTATACTTACTGTGTAAGTAATACTTTTAACTGGAGAGACTCAGAATATATTTTTAATATAAAATGTTTCTGCCCCATCTTCTATTTACTACATTTTTATCTCCTTGTCTTCCTATCATAAAGTCAGTAGTTCCAGGGGAAGAGAAAGGGGAATTTGGCAGGGTGAGAGGTGGGGAGAAGTCTCAAGAATCCCCTGTGGCTTCACTACACAGCACCCAGCCCCACCTCACCTGGAGAATTGCTGCCACAATGAGATGCTGCTGGGGGGGAGTGGCAGGTGCCTGTGTGTGAAGCTAGACCAGGGCAAAGAATCACTAGCACTCTTCCCAGGAAATCCAAGGACCTCAGAAGAGTAATAGTTAAGGAGACTTTTCATTATTAATAACTTATTTTCATAATTTTCCAAGTATCTGTCCCATTTGAGTTAGAAAATACTCCCACACTTAGTGGCAACTGTCTTACTTCATAAAATAGCACGGGACAAAATATAGTTGTTAATGTGTCAGGGTAACTACCAAACCCGTAAGCTAAAATGTGGCTCAACAGAAATATTTTTACCTGACTGAAATTTAAACTTCTTTGGAACCTCTAAACCACTGTACAAATCTAAAAGGGTATTACTATGGGGGTTAGAAGGAGAGAAAGAAAAGGGATGGCAGGAATGCGATTAATCAAACTATGTTATATACATTTACAAATACAGCATAATGTATCCCACAATTATGTATGATTATAAGGCAACAACAATGTTTTTTTTAAAGAGGGATTACTATGGCCCACTAGAAGGCAAACTCTTTGAACACAAGGAACTACGTCTTATCCTATAGCTTCTACAACTCCCTGAACAATTGGGTTTTTAATGAATGGAACAGATTAGCTTATATTCATGTATTCATTTGCTCACTCAACATTTATTGAACACCAATTGCTTACTCTATGATAGCCTGCCCCTGTGTTGGTTCAGACTTTAAAAAAAACTACACTGAATTTCAGCCCTTAGCAATATGAAAAAAAAAAAACACCAAAAGATATTATTCTTTTTAAAAAATATTTATTTATTTGCTTTAGTTGTACACAACGCCATTTTTTTTAAAATATTTTTATTTATTTGCTTTAGTTGTACACCATGCGTTTTATTCAATGCATTTTATTTGTACGTGGTGCTAAGGATCGAACCCGGGTCGCCCACACGCTAGGTGAGCGCTCTACCGCTGAGCCACAATCCCAGCCCTACACAAGGCATTTTTATTTTTATGTGGTACTGAGGATTGAACCCGGGCTGCGCACGTGCTAGGTGAGCATTCTACCACTGTGCCACAACCCCAGCCCAAGATATTATTCTTGATTATTAACTGGAATAACATTTCTCGAGCATGCTTGAATTTTCAAATGACAGGTATACATGTAAATGTAGATAGCATTAATATAATATCTAATATTAACTTTTCGTCCCTGAAAGAGAGTTCCAACACAGCCATAATACTGACAATAAATATCATTTGACAATCTCTTCAGTAACAGTTGCTGGACTAGAGACCATGATTAAAAGTGTCTCAGCAACAGGATTTTTTAAAAGTAAAACCAGGCAGCAACTGGCTTCTTGTTTTGACTACTCGATTTTTGTTTATAGTTGGACTAAATCTTAGTTTCTCTTGCCTTTTTAAAAGAATAAGCCAGGGGCTGGAGTTGTGGCTCAGTGGTAGAGCACTTGCCTAGCATGTGTGAGGCACTGTGTTCATTCTCAGCACCACATATAAATAAATTAAATAAAGGCCTATCAACAACTAAAAAAAAAAAAAAGCATAGGCCATACATGTTCAACTGTGATTGCAACAACATGGCAAATAATATTTGCATAGCCAGTAGAATTTATAAAGAGTTTCACAAACTGGAGATATCTTTTTTAGCCCTAAAAACTCATTTAACTGGGGCTGGGGTTGTGGCTCAGCGGTAAAGCGCTAGCCTAGCACGTGCACAGCCAGGGTTCGATCCCCAGCACCAAGTAAAAATAAACGCATTGTGTACAACTAAAACAAATAAATATTTTAAAAAACTCATTTAACTCATGGGAAAAATGGGGCTCAAAGCAGTGGATGCTGCCTGTACAAAGCTGGGATTTTAGGTATGAACCTGGCTTTCCTGAAGCCTGCAGCCCAGTGCTGTCTTCACCATAGGTGCCCCCTTTCTATAACAAGGCTCAGAAAGCTGTACAGATTGAGAACATGAAAATAAGTCTATGCAAGGTTAGGCTATGCCACAGTAGACAGTGGTTATCAACACTGTCAACACAGCCTCAGCATGGGAGGTGGGGGATAAACTCTGTTTAATGGAGACTAAAATTGGCCAGATGTTGAGAAACAAAATTGGCAATAGATGGTATGAAAACAATTCAGTAGTCTTAAATTTGATCATAAACAGAAATTTGATATTCACGAATTCTTAAACATCCTAATTTATATCTAGCCCACTTGTTTGGGTTGCTTTAGAAATAACTGGAAATTTTCCAAATCTCTCTTTAAAAACAATTGGAAAAAAATATTGATCTTAGCCGGGCGCGGTGGCGCATGCCTGTAATCCCAGCACTTTGGGAGGCTGAGGCAGGAGGATCGCGAGTTCAAAAGCCTCAGCAATGGCGAGGCACTTAGCAAAAGACCCTGTCTCTAATAAAATACAAAAAAAAAAAGGGCTGGGGATGTGGCCCATGGTCAAGTGCCCCTGAGTTCAATCCCCGGTCACAAAAAAAAAAAAAAAAAAAAAAAAAAAAATATGTGATCTTGTTCTTCAATATTCCTTAATGTAAACTAGGAAACATGTGAATTGAAATGCTCTTTTGATATATGATGCCCCAATCAGAAAAGAGGACAAAATCTATTTAGGTTCTTTTATCAACATTTAACTTAAAAGAATACCAAACAGAAAAGAGCAGGCTGATTTGAGAGCTGTGGTATGGCTGGTTTTTAAAAATTTTACAAATGAAACTGAGTAGCTTGCATAGAGTACTACCATTAACCTTTATAGTAATAAAATTCAAATTTCAAAAGCCATCAGTAAAATAATATGTCCTCATTAAACAATGAATTCACTTCTTCAATATTAATTCACACTGACTGAGTGGCCACTATGGTGTAGGTAGTAAACTGGATATATTTGTTTAAATACAATAAGAAGCTGAAATACAGCAAAAAAAACAAGTAAACAATACAGGCTTTCAATCTTCTTGCTATAAATGGAGGTACATCATCTTATGTTACTGTAAATAGCAGCCATTCAAATGCCACAGTTGTCCTAAGTCTACCAACTATGTTTAATACACTTTTTCTATTCTTATGTGACTAGTAATGTGAAGTTTTTAAAGTCTCCCTTTATTCAAGAATTTACACTACATGTAACTTGAAGAGATCTTTCTCCCAAGCCACTAAATCTATAGGAAAAATCGCTTTTGCTTTTACAGTTAAAATGGTCAGGTCTGATAGATTTTAGCATGTATTTTGTTTTGTTTTACCTACTGCTGTATTCTGGCTCGCTAGAACACTGGTTGGCACATAGTATTTATATTTATATTCCTACGAGTTATGGTTCATTATATAAAGATATATCCAAGAACTTTTTACTTTGATTTCTTAATGCTTCTATACTTGAAGTAAACAAAACCCCCAATGTTTACATTGGTCAGCTGCCTGTGGAAAGCAATCATTCCAAATGTGTAAACAACAGCATGTGCAAGGTGTACAGTTATGTTAAGACTACTTGGGTGTCATCAACTACTTCCCATATTTCTCTAAGTCCCACAGTTAGAAGAGCTAAACTGTAAAGTACTATGAGGACACAATTAAGCCTATATCTACATGCTGAGAATTTTCCTTGGCAAACTCATTACTTCTCCACTGAAATAATTTCTTTTTCAAGGCAAGTATCATTGAGAATGAACATTCTGAGCAGAATCAGAAAATAAAGCCGTACACAAATCGGCCTGGGGAGGCTATGAGAGGCACTGAGTTGCCCCATGAACCTGTTGTCCTCTCCAGAGGACTGAATTCAATTTCTATTTAAAGGAACACTGCTTTCCTTTAAAAGAGGGTAGGGGGAAATCTGAGTTTGGAGAAAATCTCTTTTAAAAGGTTTGAGGGAAAAATATCTGCTTGGAATTGTCAAAAATAATGTTTGCTGACAAAACTGACATCAGCCCCAAGTCTGGAGCCGGGTCACAGGGCATGATTTGGGGATATGGGCTTGGGCTCTCGATGCCAAGTTTGAGCTCCCACGAGGGGAGCAGAAGGCAAAGAGCCGGCGGCGTGACCCGGGCCAGGGGTGCCCGCAGCCCCCGGGGGGCCGGGCCACTGTCAGCTCCAAACTTTGCCAGTCCCCTCCCCCGGGTACAGGGGCCACGCGCCCGCGCTCCCGCCCGCAAACTCCCAGGCCGGAGCTGGCCCGGGCCAGCGGAGGTCCGTCGGGGCCCGCAGCGGCCGGGAGGCGCGGGCTGGGCCGGGGGCGCCGGGCGCGGAGGGGGCGCGCCTCCCCTCCCCCCGGCGGGCCCGGGCGCTGCCAACGGCGGCGCGGCGGCTGCCCCAGCCCGCGCCCGCCGCGCCCTCCCGCCCGGCCCGCCGGCCTCGCCACGCCCCGCGCCCCGGGCGGACCCCCGGCGGGCCGACCGCCGGCTCCCGGGCCGCGCTCCTCTGGAGAGCCCCCGGCGCGGGCGTGCGGCCTAGTCGGGGTTACATAACGGGGCCCGGCCCCTCCGGAGCGGGCCGGGGGCCGCGAGCCGCGCCCGGCGGAAGGGGCGCCGCCGCTCACCTGCCGTAGATGCCCTCGGTGATTCGGTTCCGCTTTAGGGGGCGGCGAAGCTTACTGCAGTCGGCGTTCCGCCGCTTCATCCTCCCGTTGGGGGGCCGGTGCCCGCGCCGCCACCGCCGCCTCTCACCTCAGCCGCCGCCGCCGGCCCGCCCCGCGTCGGGCCTGGACTCTACCCCTGGGGCCGGTCACACAGACATGGAGCCAGCACCCGGGGGGAGGGGGTGGCACGGGGAGGGGGGGCTCGGAGCCTCCTCCGCCTTCGGAAACAAAGAAATGACAATTCCGGGGCCCGCCCGCCCAGCACCAGCCAGCCGCCTGCCCCGCCTCCTTGGCCCAGACGGACGGCCCGCGGGGCCAATCGAAGGCGCCGCTGTGCCGCTGACGGCCAATAGCAAGGCCCGATGAGGCAAAACGGACTCTTGAACCCGCCTCTTTGAAGGACAGAAGAATGCGCCAATCATTATGGTGACTGGACCCATGGCTGGGCCTATCAAAAAAGATTTAAATAGAGGCTTATAAATAGGCCCTATAAATATAACATCCTATATTATGCCTTGTTGCGAAGGTACGCCTCATGGTTATTGGATTGCGCTTCGCTGCGTGGCAATCCATACCTGAGCGTACCGTGCTGTTTGGCTTTGTAGGCTCCCGACTAGCAATGTATGAATCGGGAGGCCCGGGTTTTCCGCATGTGGGGTTTCTGCGCGGACATGTGCTTCAGTTAGCGCGTCATTATGTAAGGAAGCGTACCGGGAGCAGCGCCGGGGTCCCTTCTGCGGACGCTGGAGCGCTCGGTCAAGCCGGCCGCGTCAGCGCGCGACGGGGGTACGAATGACAAAGCAAACCCCACACATACACACACACACACACACACACATACACACACACACCCTGCCAGCTTCCCGCGACGCGGTGACAGCGCGGCAGCCAATCGGAGGCCGCGAGGGGCGGGGCCTGCGCGGTCCCGCCCCCGGGTCGCGTCACGGGGGCGGGGCCGTGGGGCGCGCGACGTCGCGCGAGGCTGCCGGGGTGTGTGGGGCGGCGCGGCAGAGGCTCCACGTCCGCAGACCCGGCGGGGCTGCGCGCTTGGCTGGCGCGGAGTCTGCCCGACACGCGAGGGCGCGGCCGCCGAGCGTCGGCCTCGGGGGCGTGTCCGCCCAGGGCGGGAGGTGCGTGGCGGGTCTGCGCTCTGGCCCAGCGCTTCCGATGTGGGGACGCCGAGCTGGCCACCCTGTCCAAGCTCCGGAGCGTGGGTTGTGTGCCGGGCGCGGTGCAGGGCAGTTTGCGTCTGTTGGCTCCTTTACTCCTCTTCTTCCCTGCCTTGTAGTATGCCAAAACGACAATTAGAAAAAACAGCAAAGATTTCTTCTTAAGAGGTAAAAAGAAAAAGCAGAATGTACATCATTTGGCAAAACTAGGGAAAATGAAGAAAAGTAGCTGGAAGAGGGGAAACCACCGCTGTTGCCATTTTATTATATTTCCTCCACCACCACCCCCCATTATCTTCCAATTTTCAATGTATTATCAAATAGAACAGTGCTCATATTATATTTAATTTTGTCTTTTGTGTGTGTGTGTGTGTGTGTGTGGTACCTGGGATTGAACTCAGGGGCACTCAACCACTGGGTCACATCCCCAGCCCTTTTTTTCTATTTTATATTTAGAGACAGGGTCTCACTGAGTTGCTAAGTGCCTCGCCATTGCTGAGGCTGGCTTTGAACTCGAGATCTTCCTGCCTCAGCCTCCCAAAGTGCTGGGATTACAGGCGTGCGCTTTGTCATTTTTTTAACATAAGCATTTTACATATTATTATGCATCCTTTACAAATGTTTCTGATGGGTTACAGAATGTCCTATCAAGTGGCTTCACCGTCTTAACTTCTCAACAACACCGGAGCAGTTGGCCTTTCAGCACATTTTTAAAACTTCCAGAAAGAAGGCGCTGTGTTGTTTTGTCCTGGGACACAGCTGACTTCTCCCTGCCCTGTGATCACCCGTTAATCAGCACCCACCAATACTTTGTCCTCAGTTGCTGCTCTCTGTTAACTTTCTCCTGCTCACAAACCTTCAAAGGTTCCCAGTGCCTGGAAGAGAAAATCCATTTTCTTTAGTGTGGCACCCAGAACTTGTCTCCATGGGGAGATACTCTCTTCCATGTCTCCCCTGTCCAGCAAGATTTCTCTTCACTGTTCTTAAACCCATGCGCCTTTATATTCCTTCCTTCCGCCCTTGTCCCCACACAGAGCATTTCCATCACTGCTGCCTCTGGTGTGTGGTTTCATAGGTGAGGTTTATCCATTCATCTAAGCAAAAATCTCCTTGGGCATCAGATCTATACACTGTGGAGGCAGAGTTTAGAAAATAGCAAGGGTATCTGCTTTTTCAGACCAGGGTTGAAATTCCAGCTTGGCCACTTGCTAGCTTGGGCAAGTTACTGAATCTCTCAGAGCCTCTGATTACATTCAGGTTCCTACTAAGACTGGGAGGATAATGAGCTCAGAGCCAGGCACACACTAGGTAAAGCAAGTGACTGCTCTGAACTTGTTTTTTGTCCCTAGCCTCTACTCCAACATGTTGATAAAGTGTCACTGGGTGGCCAAGAATAAGAAACTGGGAGCTCAGTTACACCAAGCCTGCCTGTTGCTTAGAAAGGACATGAACATAATTCTGCCTGGAGCAGGAGAAAAAGGTTTCAGCTGCCAGGATGGACTGGTTCATGGAGGAAAGTACAGGAAGGACCTGAATCAATGTGATTGGAGGCTGGAATGGGTTGGGGGAGACAGGTACCTTGTTAGGACCTGGCTCCAGACTCCATGGGGAGCCCAGATCTGAATATCCCTCATTCTGATGATGACAGAATTCCATATTACCTGGACCAGAGACTGAGACAGTCAACTGCTTGAGGCGAGAGGCCCTATCTGTCATCCTTCCCACTCCCAGCTGTGTCCCTGTGAAGGTGGTGCCACAGCTCGCTGGAATGGATTGGTGAGTAACCCAGGGGAAAGATGACACAGGCACTGGGGACAGGTGCCATTTCTCTGGAACTCAATTGTCTAGCCTGCCATCATCTAGATTCCTGGCAAGGGCATCCTGGGCTGCGACAGAGTGCACAGTGGCTGGGAGCAGCGGGCGGGTGAGGCTGAGGGCTACGTTGAAGCAGAGAAAGGTCGGAGAGAACATCATGGTGATGGCCTAGGAAGAAGCAACACCCAGGTCTGGAGAGGTCTGGGTTACCGTCTCAAGTCAGATGGCAACTCACTGGTGTCCTGGGTCGAGTCCCCTGCCCACCCTGTGCCAGGGTCCCCTCTGGAAATGCTTCTAGCTTGTGTTTAAAAGCAGGTCATGATAGCTCCATTTTACAGAAAAGAAAACTGAGGCTCATAGAAAAAAAGGTCACATCATTAATATAGCAGAGCAGTGTAGCTCAGTGTAAGCTGAGCTCCAGCCACAGACCGTGGAGCTGTATCTGGCTGTCGATGGTTAGAGGTGATGATCTGGTGGGGAGATGGGAATAGCCCTCTTGCCAAGAGGACAAGGACAGGCCAGAGTGAGACTGTCTTCTCCATATTCTTCACTCCTCTCAGCCAGCTCTTTCTCCCTGGCCCACCCTCTCTGAAGCCTTTTTGGCTCTAGCCAGGTGTACGCTGAGCCCTGAGATGGACCCTTGGGATTCTCAGGGCACAGAGAATGGCCTGGCCTGGGACAGCCCTCCTGCTAGTGCACCTCCAGCACCTTCACCACCGACCCGGGAGCGGAGGAGATCCTCAGTGGCCATTTTATAGACCGTGAAAAAGGGAAATAGTTTGCTCTCATTCAATAGACCAAGGACCGGGTAGGAATTAGGGCCTGTCCGTCTTCCTGGGACTTTCTGATGAGCAAGGGGTCGGGTCTTGCACTTGGAGCTGAGTTCAGAAGGGCCCTGGAGAAAGGTCATGTTTCACAGATAAGGAAAGGACATCCCTGCTTCCTCTAGCAGCTTGAATTCCTTCCAGCCCACCTGCCTAGATCTCTGTTCCTGGTCTGCCGGAGTCACAGCAGAGTTCAGACAGTGGATGACAAACTCTTACACAGGTGTCCATATCCCTCCTAGAGAGTCCTGTCAATGGAGGATGTTCACTGTAGTGTTTAGAACAGGGACAGCTTGGAGCTAGGTACGTTGGTGCAGGCCTGTAATCCCAGCAATTTGGGAGGCTGAGGCAGGGGGATTGATCGCAAGTTTGAGGCCAGCCTCAGCACTTTAGTGAGACCCCTGTCAGGAAAAAAAAAAAAAAAAAAAAAAAGAGCTGGGGCTGTAGCTCAATAATAAAGCATCCCTGAGTTCAATCAGGACATTTAGGAAACAGCCCAGATATTCCACAAAGAGGGCTGGTCAAACAGATTACCACACATTCTTACCGTGGAAGTCAGTGTAGTGTATAGAAAGATTATACGTAAAACAGTCACTGCTGGGGGTGGGGGGGTGCCTGGGGTTGTGGCTCAGCGGTAGAGCACTCGCCTAGCACATGCATGGCCCAGGTCCCATCCTCAGCACCACGTAAAAATAAAACGCATTGTGTACAACTAAAGCAAATAAATAAATATTTTTTAAAAAGTTGCTGCTCCAAATACCAGACACATTTTTGTTTTAATTCTTACAACCACCCTATGAAATAGAGATTATTGTTGACCACATTACAGATGAGGAAATCATGACACAGAGAGGTTAACTCACTTGCCTAAGGTCACACAGTAAGTGATAGAATTGGGATTCAAACCCAGGCAGTCTGCTGCCAGAATCTGGGCTCTTAGCCACCAGGCTACAGTGTTGTAGGATTTTTTTTTCTGACTTCGAAATTGCTCATGATATACTGTTCATGAAAAAGGCAAGTTACCAAACAGTATGTACTGTAAAATACCATTTTTTTTTGTAAGGGAAATAAAAAGAAGGCATAAATCTACATGCACAGAAAAGCATCTGAGCCAGGTGCAATAGTGCATGCATATAATCCCAGTGACTGGGGAGGCTAAAGCAGGAGGATCACAAGTTCAAGGCCAGCCTCAGCAATTTAGGCCCCATCTCAAGACATAAAAAAGTTCTGGGAATGTGGCTCAGTGGTAGAATAATCCTGAGTTCAATCCTCCCTGTCCCCCAAAAGAGGAAAGAAAAACATCTGAACAGATATATACCCAAAATGTAGTGCCAGTTTTTAGAGATAGCGAAGTCATGGGTGTTTTGTGTGTCTTTATATTTTCAAGATTTTCTACAGTAAATATGCCAAATTTGCATGATAATAATAATTGCTAACATTTATGGACCATTTTCTACATGTCTGACTTGTGCACGACTCTGTTCAATCTTCACAGCAGATTTTTTTTATACTTTACAGATGAGGAAACTGAGAGAATGACCATCTTGCCCAAGGTCACACAGCTAATAAATTAGAAAAGCAAGAATTTGAACCCAGGTGGCCTGGCTCCAAAGCCCGTGGTTTTAGCGTGCATGAATGATGCCTTAGCCACACTTTAGCCAGGCGTGCCTGGGTGCCTGGAGTAAGATCACACCCTGGTGCAGACAGGCTTCCCGTGGGGAGGGGAGGACCTACCTACTTCCTGGATCCTGCCCAGGCTGGGCTTGGCTCAGGTGAGCAGAGAGTGGTGTGTGTCCTCAGAGAGCCCTGTTTTTACAGAAAGTCGTGGTCCCATGTGAAAGCTGAGGGCTCTCAGACTTGATTCACCATTCCTTGGGGAAGCCTGGCTGCTGAAACCAGAATGCCAAGGTCACAGTCGCCTGCCCACCTTCACTTCTATAACCGAGGTGGCCAGGCATGCTTACATATACGCACATATGTAATAAGCCTGGGAGGAAAACAGATCAGATCAACCTATTGGGCTCATAAGGAAATTGAGGGTGTTTCAGTAACTTGGGAGGCAGAATTGCACAAGCCATAGTGTCAGATGGACCTGAGTTGGGTCCCAGCTCTGCCATTTATTAGCTGTGTGACTTTGGGAACTAGCATAATTTCTCTGAGTAGCAGTTTCCTCACCAATAAAACAGGGGTGATGATGCCTGTACTCGGGGACTTGAGGGGAAAATTAAATGAAGTCATGTATGCAAAATGCTTGGTCCAGTGCTTGGCATTCCAGAAATGATAGC
This sequence comes from Tamias sibiricus, assembly GCA_025594165.1. Taxonomy (NCBI): domain Eukaryota; kingdom Metazoa; phylum Chordata; class Mammalia; order Rodentia; family Sciuridae; genus Tamias; species Tamias sibiricus. Next base: position 20,520,656 of record CM046658.1, on the reverse strand, counting down.
TGTTACTCGTTCAGCAAATATTTATTGAGCACTTACTATGCGGACTGAGTACCTGGTGCTGAGGATAACACAGCATTCAAAAGTTCCCATTCTCACATTGTGCAGATTCTCCTAGGGGAAGGCGATCAACAAATAAATGCACAAGTGAAAGTCCATACTGCATCAGATGGCCACGAGTGCTCTGGAGAAAGTGAGGGGAGCACTAGGAACGTGGGGCGGGCAGAGGGGTATAAATGCTGCCCTTTTATTTGATTTGATTTTCAATTTTTTTTTTTTTTTTTTTTTTTTTTTTTTTTTTTTTTGTACCGGGGATTGAACTCAGGGGCACTCAACCACTGGGCCACATCCCCAGCCCTTTTTTGTATTTTCTTAGAGACAGGGTCTCACTGAGTTGCTAAGTGCCTCGCCATTGCTGAGGCTGGCTTTGAACTCGCCATCCTCCTGCCTTAGCCTCCCAAAGTGCTGGGATTACAGGCGTGCGCCACCGCGTCCGGCTCAATTTTTAAAATTTTTGAGATGGGGTCTCACCATGTTGTCCAGGCTGGCCTTGGACTTCTGGGCTCCAAGTGATCCCCCAATCTCATCCCCTTCTGCAGCAGCTGGGACCTCCCTGAGAAGGGGCGTAGGGCGCAGCTGAGGGAGCAGAACCCCACCTGCGCCTGCGCAGGGAGCGAGTGCGCAGGTATCTGCCGGGAGGCGCTCCGAAAAGAAGGAACCGAGGGCCCAAATGTTTCTTTCCAGCATTTTATTATGAAAAATTTTAAACATATTACTCTCTGCCCCCAAGGGGGTGGGGACTGGAAGACTTGACCTTGAGAAAGCAAACGCTGCCCAGCTAGAGCTGGGACACGTCTACCCCAGCTCACCTGTCCTTTTGGTACCAGGTGACCTGCCTTGCCCATCTGGAGACTGAACATCTGGAACTGTCATCAGAAGACAGGGACTTTCTTCTAGGGTCAGAGGGGGAGAGCAAAAACTCCACCTGTGACAAATTGGGAGGCCAAGTGCAGGGCCCATCCTCCTCCCCGAGTGAAGACCTTCCGGTCTGGAGGCTGCGTGGCCCTCTGCTGAGGCACGGGGCTTAAGGTGCCACAGAGCCAGCTGCCACCATGCTTAGTTTGCCAGCTGGTAAGTGCACCCTCAGGGCTCTGGGCACAGGGGCTGGCAGGGCCTGAAAATCTTTTGGTGTTCATCTAGCTGACATTTGGTGCCCTTGGCCGGTGGGTCCTTGCCGGCCTGGTTCCCAGAGCCACTAGTCCTGTGCCCAGGCCAATGGGGGTCACATTCTTTTATCTCCTACCCAGAGGATTTCTTCCTCAAGAAAATCCAGTTTGCACACAATGCTCACTGCCAGAAGAAGGCAGAACCGGGGGTGACAACGGTGGGAAATGGAGACCCCTGTTCCCTGAGTACCAGAGCACCTCTCCCTTATTTGCTGATGGGGTGGAAGAGGGCTTGGAATTCTGTGTTCCTAGAATTTTAAAAGGAGACTTAGGAGTCATCTGGACCAGAGTTAAGAGGTTCGCACTTACTGGGCGCGGTGGCGCACGCCTGTAATCCCAGCACTTTGGGAGGCTGAGGAAGGAGGATCCGAGTTCAAAGCCAGCCTCAGCAATGGCAAGGCACCTAGCAACTCAGAGAGACTCTGTCTCTAATAAAATACAAAATAGGGCTGGGTGGTCGAGTGCCCCTGAGTTCAATCCCCGATACCAAAAAAAGAGGTTTGCACCCACAGGGTGTCAGGACTGCCTAGGTTCATCTCAGCTCCAAGCTTATGGGCCCTGTGGCCTTGGGCAAGTCACTTAACCTGGCTCTGCCTCAGTTTCCTCCTTTGTAACTGAGACTAATAGCACCACCTCACAGGGGCCTCACCTGGCAAGGTGCTTAAACAGTGCCTTAGAATGAGACGTGCTGAATAAATGTGAGCTCTGAAAACATGTAAGACAAAAGCAGCCCGAGTTTCAGTGGTTTGCAGCCCTGTTATGGTTTAGATGTGAGGTGTCCCCCAGAAGCTCATGTGTGGGACAATGCAAGAAGGTTGAGAGGTGAAATGATCAGGTCATCAGAGCCTTCACCCAGTGAATTTGTGATAGAGAAACCAGACCTGATTATAAAATGAAATTGTAAGAACTTTAGGATGAAAACCAATGGGGAGTTAAAGTTCCTCCCCCTCAGAGGCTTTTCTGTGGGGAACCTGGTTAACTATGAGTCCCTACCTATTGGATTGTAAATATCTGTCCCTAGGAGTTGGAGGACTCCCTTTTCTTATGTAAACACCCCTGGCCAGGCTTTCCAGGCCTGACATTCAACAGATGCCTGTGAAAAGGGTCTTTTCTTCCTTTAAAAAAAAAAAAAAAAATATATATATATATATATATACATATATATATATATATATTATTCATTGTAGGTAGACACAATACCTTTATTTTATTTTTTAAAAATATTTATTTAGGGCTGGGGTTGTGGCTCAGCAGTAGAGCGCTTGACTCGCACATGCACGGGCCCGGGTTCGATCCTCAGCACCATGGTGCTGAGGATCAAACCCGGGCCGCACACGTGCGAGGCAAGCGCTCTGCCGCTGAGCCACAACCCCAGCCCACAATACCTTTATTTTTATTTTATTTTTTAGTTGTTGACAGACTTTTATTTTATTTATTTGTGGTGCTGAGAATTGAACCCAGTGCCTCACACATGCCAGGCAAGTTGCGCCACCTGTGAGCCCCAGCCCTCCTTTCTTCTTACTTGAACTCTGTAGGAAGGTAGCTACATCACTTAATTGCTAGGCCAATTAACTGCTGTCTAAACTATAACCTTAGTTCTTAAAAATATAGCTCTTAGGAAGATAAACTCAAGTCATCTTGAGTTACTGCTGCCTGTGGAAAAGGCTACTTCATGATAATGATGATGTTTTACAGTCTTTGTTCTGTACCTGTGAACTACTTATCATAAAAAGTTTCTGCACGTGGTCAGTCTTTGGTCACCTTATCATAAAATTTCTGCACGTGAACCGCCAAGCCTTCAAACCCATCAATGTTGTAATGGTCAAGAAATGGTGCCAATGCCGGGCCCAATGGTGCACACCTGTAATCCCAGCAACTTGGGAGGCTGAGGCAGGAGGATCACCAGTTCAAAGTCAGCCTCAGCAATGGTGGGACACTAAGCAACTCAGTGAGACCCTGTCTCTAAATAAAATACAAAATAGAGTTGGAGATGCAGCTCAGTGGTCCAGTGTCCCTGAGTTCAATCCTGGTACCAAAAAAAAAAAAAAAAGGAAAAAGAAAGAAAAGAAATGGTGCCAAACCGCGTAACTCAGCTGGGGGTGGGGAACAGAACTTCAGAGCACTAGCTTGTCTGGTTCTGCTGCAGATGGGTAATAAATAAACCTGAGTTTTCCAACTCCTGAGCACGATTTCCATAAACTGAAGGTAGGTAGGGTGTGGCAGGAGGAGGTGGGTCGTGGGTGGGTAGTGGAGTCTCTCTCTGCTTCCTGGAGCGATGTCCAGAGCTTTTTCCCCCTCCACACCCTTCCACCAGATATCCTGTCTCATCTCCCCCCTCCCCCGCCTCATCTCCCCCCTCCCCCGTAGAGGTAATGGACTTGGCTCTCTGTGGACTGAGATCACTGAAACTATTGTTGCTGAAAGCTCAGCCCTTGTCCCCAATGCCAATATGATAATGAGGACACAGTTTTGAGAAAAAGGAAAAAAAGGGTTTATTTCTTTGCTAGCAAAGGAAAAACATAAGGGACTCCTGTCCCAAAGGCTGTGATTCTGCCTTTCAGCAGAAACGGGGGCTTATATCAAGGTGATTCAGAGAAAATGAGATTAGGGAGGAGAGATTAGGGAAAAGAATACCAGGGAGGAGAAGGTTGGGAAAAAGGGGGGAAAAAAGTAAGTTTCAAAGCCACAAAGCCATAGTCAAAGCATCAAGTGAACCCCTGTTATACTCTGAGCCCCAAATAAACCTTTTCTCCTCTAAAATCATTCTTGTCGGGTCTTTTGGATGTAGCAATGAAAAAGCTGACTAAAACCATGCCCGTGCTAGCACTGCTTATCATTATCTTATAAAAGTGAGAAGGTACTATACATATTGTTCAGTAACTTGCTCTTTACCTAAGAGTATATCCTGAGTAGCGCTTTTAATAAACCTTAAATCTTTTGTCGCGTATGTTCCAAACTGTCATATTGAAGATGAGTTGCATGCCCTACAGTTTACCTAACCAGTCCCAGTCCATTGGACATTTAGGTTATTCCCATGTTTTCCTTCTCTAAATAAAGTTGCACTGAGCAAGAAGTGGCCAGTGCCAATTGACTATGTGATCTTGGCTATGGCCTCTGTGCGTCTTAGTTTCTTCATGTAAAAAGAAAATGCTGGGCTGGGGCTGTGGCTCAGCGGCAGAGCGCTCACCTCGCACGTGCGCGGCCCGGGTTCGATCCTCAGCACCGCGTAAACATAAATGAAGGAGCCCCAATTAGGGAGATGGCTATTGCGGTCAGCTGGAAGCCATAAATTCCACCTGATATGTATGTGACGCACCTGTAAGTGCACATGAGGCACCCGCAAAGCTAAAGGTATATAACCGGGTGAAAGCGGTCGGAGTCAGGAGAAGAATGAATTCATTCAGTCAGTCATGCAGTCGCTCGGTCGGAAGAAGAGTTCGGGTCGGAGAAGAAGAAAAGAATCAGAGCGGCCAGAACGTAGGCAGAGCGGTTACAGAAGAGAAACCAGATAGAAGAAGTAATTCCTGGTCAGAGTCAGGCCGAGGCTCCCGAGGAAGAAAGAAGAAAGAACAAAGAAGAAAGAAGCTCTAAAAGCTAAGCTCTCTCTCTCTCTCTAAAGAAGAAATCTCTCTCTTTCAAGCTCTCTCTCTTTCTCTCTAAGCTCTAAGAAGAAAAGCTCTATCTTTCTCTCTAAGCTCTAAGAAGAAGAAGAAGAAAAAGCTATCTCTAATTTCTCTCTCTAAGCTCTTTCTAAGAAGAAGAAAAATCTTTCTTTCTCTCTAAGCTCTAAGAAAGTAGAAGTAAAAGTAGTAATAGCTTTACTCTGCCTCCGAGAGTTTTCCTCCCGCGGTGTTTGTGGCTGGCCACGACAGGCAGCTTACACATAAATACATTGCATTGTGTGTAGCTAAGTAAATAAATATTAAAAAAAAATGCTTTTGGTAATATAGTCAATTTGACAATATTGATTCTGCCTATCCAAGAACAAGGTAGATCTTTCCATCTTCTAAGGTCTTCCTTAATTTCTTTCTTTAGCGTTCTGTAGTTTTCGTTATAGAGGTCTTTCACATCTTTTGTTAAGTTGATTCCCAAGTATTTTATTTTTCTTGATGCTATTGTAAATGGGGTAGTTTTCATTGTTTCCCTTTCAGAGAATTTGTCACTGATATACATTAAATGCCTTTGATTTATGGGTGTTGATTTTGTATACTGCTATTTTGCCGAATTCACTTACTAGTTCTAAAAGTTTTCTGGTGGAATTTTTTTGGATCTTCTAGGTATAGAATCATATCATCAGCAAATAGTGCTAATTTGAGTTCTTCTTTTCCTATCTGTAACCTCTTTAATTTTTTTCATCTGTCTAATTGCTCCGGCCAGAGTTTCAAGTACTATGTTAAATAAAAGTGGTGAAAGGGGGCATCCCTGTCTTGTTCTAGTTTTTAGAGGGAATGCTTTCAATTTTTCTCCATTTAAAATGATGCTAGCCTGGGACTTCGCATAGATAGCTTTTATAACGTTGAGTTAGGTTCCTGTTATCCCTAGTTTTTCTAGTGTTTTGAATATAAAGGGGTGCTATATTTTATCAAATGCTTTTTCTGCATCTATTGAGATGATCATATGGTTCTTATCTTTAAGTCTATTGATGTGATGTATTGCGTTTATTGACTTCTGTATGTTGAACCAACCTTGCATCCCTGGGATAAACCCCACTTGATCATGGTACACTATCTTTTTGATATGTTTTTGTATTTGATATGCCAGAATTTTGTTGAAAAATTTTGCATCTATGTTCGTTAAAGATATTGGTCTGAAGTTTTCTTTTTTGGATGTGTCTTTGCCTAGTTTTGGAATCAATGTAATATTGGCCTCATAGAGTGAGTCTGCTGGTGGGACTGCAAAATGGTGCAGCCATTATGGAAAGCAGTATGGAGATTCCTTGGAAAACTGGGAATGGAACCACCTTATGACCCAACCATCCCACTCCTGGGTCTATTCCCAAAGGACTTAAAAACAGCATACTACAGCAACACAGCCACATCAATGTTTATAGCAGCACAATTCACAATAGCTAGGCTGTGAAACCAGTCTAGATGCTCCTCAGTAGATGAATGGATAAAGAAAATGTGGCATATATACACAATGGAATATTACTCAGAAATAAAAGTAGATAGAGATTTAGGAGAAGGAGAGAAATATGCAATCTAGAGGGAAATACCCTCCAACCATTGAAATGCAGAATCAAGCCCCTGAGGTGCAGAAAACACAGTCCCAAACCTGGCACCACGCCCTTGGCCTGCTCCCTTGCAAAATGAGGGAAATACACAAGTGCAGGAAACCGGGTACAAAATTGTTCAGTTCCTCCCCCGATCCTCCTCCAGCCCAGCCCCTGGTCAGCCCTTCCGTGAATATTGGAGCCCCAGCCCCAGGCAGGGGCTGCTTGTCGCTCTGAGACCCGCATTCTCCCTTGAATGTGTACCTGCTTCCCAAAGAAACCTCTGTCTATGCCTCTGTCTGGCTCCTGCTGAGATTCTTTCCCATCACACAGGCCAAGGATCCCGCTGGTCCTGCGTGGAGGTCCGCCTCTCTTCTGGGGCTCCTGGGGCTCCCTCCCCATCCCGGTCCCTCTGTTCAGCCTTGGCTTTGTGCACAGGCCAGCGGGGCCAGCCTTGCAGCCGGAGATAAGGCCTTTGGCGGGTGTCTCCCCTACCACGCCCTCAAGTGGGCGTGGGGGACACAAGTGAGGCCTGGTGCTGGTGGAACCCCTGCCCAGCGCGCAGAGACGGTGCGGGATGGGCTCCAAGTACCCGCGGTCTGTCCGGGGCTGCCTGCCCCTGGGGGCCTTGCTGGTGGAGGTGGCGCTCATTCTCCTCATCTTTTTCACCTCCTATGACGTCCCCTTAATGGATCAGAAGAGGTTCATGCGAGCCTATCAAGGTGAGGGGACACACCTTCCCCACTGGGGAGGCGGTCACAGAGGTGAACAGGGCGCAGGGGCACGGGCGGTCGGTGGCTCTCCAAGGGCAGAGGAGGTTTCCTCTTCTTCCATGGAGTGCACCAGCTGGCAATTTGAGCAGCCTGGTCATCACCTCCTCCACAAAGCCCTCCTGGGTTTGTCGGCACAGAGCTTGTGGCCTCCTTTCGGGTGTCCCCTGAATTCCCTGGGCCAACGGATCTTTGCGATTCTCTGCTTCTTTGCTTCCTTGGCAGCAAGGAATTTCGTGTGGTTGTTGATCTGGGGAGTTTACTTCCTTTTGGGGGTCCCTCTTGTTCATTTCTGTACTCTCTTGGCCACCCTCCCCTGGCTTCTTCTCACTTGGTGGCCGGAAAGTCTACGTTCTGCCTGCAAAACCAGAGCCAGAAGGCAGGCCTGAAGCAGTGTGTAGGATGGTGGTTATTTTATATGTAGCTAAAAATATCCCGAGACGGTGACGAGAACAACTATAAACAAGACAAATGTCCACGGTAGTGTGACTTTGTTTTGTTTTGTTTTTTTAAAGAAACAACAAACTTGAGACATATTTCACATCTCTGTTGGGCTGATAGATTGTTTTTTTTAAATATTTTTTAATATTTATTTATTTGCTTTAGTTGTACACAATGCATTTATGTTTTACGTGGTGCTGAGGATCAAACCAGCACAACCCCAGCCCCTGATAGATTGTTAATGGTAGTAGATGGCCTCCTTGCGAGATGTCCTCGAGGCAGAGTTGGAGCCTGAGCCCAGATGTGTGCTTTTCCTAAGTGGTGTCAACTGAATAGTGAATTGGATGTGAAGGGGTGGCACCCAGGGGTCCCTGGCAGAGGCAAAGAGAACAGAAACGATGCAGGAAGGAACCTCCCGCACCACTGCAGCCTGGCTCTCAGTGCCAGACGAGCAAGACCTGGGCATAATTTTAGTTTATTTCAACTTATTTTTTTTTAATCCAGTACAATCTTTATTCCAATTCAATGCATCCATTCATTCCTCCATTCAATCATGCACATCCAGCATGGGGCCCAGATACATGAAGGTTAGAGCTGATGTTTACTGAGCACCTACTACGTAGGCACCAGGCCCCACACTCCATGCTTGACACTGAGCCTCACAACAGTTCTATGACGTAGGTCCTGTTAAAGTCTCCCGTTTTTCACATGAGGAAACTGCCCATGTGGACGTGAAGTAATTTGCCCAAGGTCACTGTGCTAGTGACAGCACAGCAGATGTAAATTTAGGCATCCTGGTTTTAGTTTCCATGCATTTAACCATTGCGTTCCACACGGGAGGGCCGAAGCTTTTGCCATCTAACCAGTAGGTTTAGGAGCCACTCATCCAAACCCACAGGTTGGCACCTGGGTGCTCCTTCTCCACCCACTCTGTGTTGCTGACATAAGTTTAAAGTGTCTTCAGAGACTCGATTCACACGGAAGCACAGAGGAGGACCCAGAGCCCAGGCAGGGAAGACAGGGCCCCAGGGAGGGCTTCTGAGGGGAGGTGACTGCCCAGCCAGGTCTCAAGGCTCCACAGGAGTTAACCATGAGGGAAGGGAGGGTGCCCCCCCCAGCCCTGTGTGTGCGCATGCAGGGTGGACTGGGCCAGGGTTCAATGCTGGGGTGTTGCTGGAACATTTGGAGGGGAGCAGGGTGCGGTGGACCCAGCGGTTGAGGAAGGAGTGGGCCTCTATTCTGCTGACCTAACAGGAGGCAGGAATGTCAAGAGCTTGGGTTTGGATCATAGGAACCCAGGGCACGAGACCGGTGAGGCGGGCGGTCATCCGGACTGCCCACCTCCAGAGGGCCTCAGACTCCTCATCGTGCACGCCTTTCTTTTTCTTCCTCCCATGATGCTGGGGATGGAACCCAGGGCCTCCCACCTGCTAGGCGAGCACTCTACCACTGAGTCACACCCCAGCCTCTGAGCAGCCTTTGTTTTTGTTTTTTTTTTTTAATATTTATTTATTTGTTTTAGTTGTACACAATGCCTTTATTTTTATGTAGTGCTGACCCCGGCCGCGCGGGTGTTAGGCGAGTGCTCTACTGCTGAGCCACAACCCCAGCTCTAAGCAGCCTTTTTTGAGCATATCTGTAGACAACAGCTACTTAGGAGGCCGAGGCCAGAAGATCCAGGGGTTGGATTGGGCAACATAGAAAGACTCTGCCTAAAAAAAAAAGGTTTCATACACACACACACACACACACACATACACATGTTTAAAGAGATCAAAATGAAACACATGATATTCAGCACCTTCTTGGTAATTTCAAGTTGTCTTGATTGACTTCCTGTCAGATCTGACTGTTTTTTGTTACCGAGTATTGAACTCAGGGGCACTCAAACACTGAGCCACACCCCCAGCCCTATTTTGTATTTTATTTAGAGACAGGGTCTCACTGAGTTGCTTAGCACCTCGCAGTTGCTGAGGCTTTGAACTGGAGATCCTCCTACCTCAGCCTCCTGAGCCGCTGGGACTACAGGCATGCACCACTGTGCCTGGCCAGATCTGACTTTTTTTTTTTTTTTTTTTTTTTTTTTTTTGTAGTTGGAGATGGACAGATTACCTTTATTTATTTGTTTATTTTTATGTGGTACTGAGGATCAAATTCAGTGCCTCATGTATGCTAGGTAAGCACCCTGCCACTGAACTATAGCCCCAGCCCCAGATTTGACTTGATCTGACTTTTTCTTTTTCTTTTTTTTGATACTGGGAATTGAACTCAGGGGCACTTGACCACTGGGCCACATCCCCAGCCCTTTTTTGTATTTTATTAGAGACAGGGTCTCACTGAGTTGCTAAGTGCCTCACCATTGCTGAGGCTGGCTTTGAACTCGCCATCCTCCTGCCTCAGCCTCCCAAGTGCTGGGATTACAGGCGTGCGCCACTGTGCCAGGCTCCAGATCTGACTTTCGGTGGACTTTTTTTTAGCCTTCAAAGTGGCTGGCAGGGTTGGGCAGGAGGCATGTCACTCTTCCCTGTTCTTTCTGTCCTCTTGGCTGCCCTTAGCGTTTGGCCTGCCATCTGTGTTTCTTCGCGGGTGTCATTTAAATCATGCGTCCATTTTGTGTAGGTTAGTTGAGTTAAACTGAGGTATCTGAATCTGTCCACTTAATCTAATCCAGGCCATGTAAACTATAATAAATTTTTTAAACCTGCCTAGTCAAAAAAGACATTTTGAGTCAATCAGGAAATTTGGATATAACATGAATATTGTATGACATACAGGAGTGATTGCTAATTTTGTTAGGTGTGATAAAAGCATATGGGTTTTTTGTTGTTTGTTTTGTTTTAAGGTCCTATCTGTAAGAGAAGCATATTTTTTAAAGAATATTTATTTATTTGCTTTAGTTGTACACAATTCGTTTATTTGTACATGGTGCTGAGGATCGAACCCGGGCTGCGCCCGTGCTAGGCGAGCGCTCTACCGCTGAGCCACAATCCCAGCCCCAGAGAAGCATATTGAAGTGGTGTGGTGTCTGGGGTTTGCCTTACGCAAAGATAAATAAATAAATAGAAGATGGAGAGGAGTAATTTCATGTGACAGTCATCGAAATTTGGAAATGGGTACATAAGATCACCGTGCTATTTTCTCTCTCTCTCTCTCTTTGTATGCTTAAAATTTTCTGTAACAGTTCAAGAAAAAATTGAAAAGCGCTGCCTTTCCTTGCAACGTGATCGTGACGAAGAAGCATATATCAACCTTCCCAGTAGCCCAGTGTTCCCTCAGGACAGCTTTGGAGCCCAGGAGCCTGGAGGCTGCCAGGCATTGAGGGGGGGGACTCGGGTTGATTGGAATATTAAGTCATTGCAAAGTTGCAAACTGACTAAGTACCTTTCGGAAGAATAACCTAGACCTGTGGTTCTCAAAGGGTGGTTCTCAAACAAGCTGTCTCAGCACCCATGAGAAATGCAGATTCTCAGGCACACTGATCCGAAATTCTGGGGACGGGGCCCAGCCATCTGTGTTTTAAGAACCTTCTAGGAGCCGGGCGTGGTGGCGCACGCCTGTAATCCCAGCACTTGGGAGGCTGAGGCAGGAGGATCACGAGTTCAAAGCCAGCCTCAGCAATGGCGAGGCATTTAGCAACTCAGTGAGACCCTGTCTCTAATCAAATACAAAAAAGGGGTGGGGATGTGGCCTAGTGGTCGAGTGCCCCTGAGTTCCATCCTTGGTACCAAAAAAAAAAAGAATACGTATATAGATTGATAAAAAAGTATCAGCTTTTACTATTATTATATTACATTATTGTATTTTTATCAACTTTAATTTCTTTTTAGATAAAAACGAAGCTAGAAATGCTAATGTTTTCTTGCTTCAGCCCTGTGGATGTCTGGGACATCATCTGGGGTGTGTGTTCCTGTCCTGCTGACCTCTGACTGGTGATGAGGTCAGATGAGCTGCGGTGATGGTGCAGATGCAGAGAGTCAGAGGCTAGAGATGTTTGGGAGGTAAATCACCTGTACTTGGTGGAAGAGGGAGGAGTGAGCAGTGTCTCCATGTGCGTGATTGGTGAATGACTGTGCCAATTCCTGAGATGAGAAGCACAAGGGCAAGGAACAATTGTGGGGCAAATGCACAATGGTGTGTTCATTCTAGTCTTGAGTTGAGGTGCCTGTGTGATACTTAGGAGTAGCAAAGTCCACTAGTTATCTATGGCTGCGTAACAACCATCCCCAAACTCAGTGACTTAAAATAACAACGATTTAATTTACTTATGACCAGGATTCTGTGACTCAGCAATTGAGTGGGGCCCAGAAGGACAATTTTTCTGGTGGTCTCACTGAGGGTCACTCTTGCATCTGTACCCGGGAGGTTTGACTAGGGCAGGATCACCTCACATGACCTCATCCGCCTGTCGGCAGTAGGAACTGATGGCAGCTAGGACCGCGACTGCTGCGGGTGCCCCCAGAGCCTCATGTGGCACTAGGAGCCCCCACAGTGACAGAAGGTGAGCCCTGGTGTGGGGTACTGGCAAGCCTCTGCCTGTAACAGTCTACCGGTGTCCCACTGGCCAAAGTCAATCCCAAGGCCAAGCCCAGGTGAGAGGTCTTCATGTTTCGCTGGGGGTCATTAAGAAGAGGCTGCCCTAGGGCCACCTCACTGGGGGACCACCCCAATCCTGTGCTGTTGACACCACCCGGTGCCCCCCCGTGCTTCTCAGAGACAGAGAGAAGGGCTACAGAAGACAGGAGGGCTTTTTCGTGACATGGAAATACCCCAGACCCTGGCACCTGCCACGGCTCAGTCTCAGACTGTCCCTTTGGGAAATCTCCTTTCCTCTTCTTGAGGTGGGAGTGGAGGCCGGAGAGGAGGGAGGCAGTGCGGGCTGTGGAGGCCGGCCCAATCGGCAGTGGGGAGCACTGGGAGCAGCAGTCCCTCCCAGGGCCTGGACACAGAAACTGGCCCAGGTGCCGGGCGCAGTGGCACACACCTGTAACCCCAGCACTTGGGAGGCTGAGGCAGGAGGATCGCGAGTTCAAAGCCAGCCTCAGCAATGGCGAGGCACTCAGCAACTCAGTGAGACCCTGTCTCTAATAAAATACAAAAAAGGGCTGGGGATGTGGCCCAGTGGTCTTCAATCCCCAGTACCAAAAAAAAAAAAAAAAAAAAAAAAAAAAACCGGCCCAAGCTTCAGGGACATCAGTGCTGAAGTTTCCACTGGCCAGAGGGAGGGGCCAATGGGTGCGGCACATCCAGAGTCACAGTGGCCCTGCCCAGCAGGAGGCCACTGGCCCTGAGATGGACTCTGAGAGCCGAGTGGCAGGTGCGGGAGTGGCCCCCGAGGCTGGGCAGGGCCAGCGAGCTCGGTGCCCACAAGGCTCCTCTGAGGGTGGCTCATCCCGTTGTTTCCTGGCCATTTTGCAGACTGGGAAGCTGGGACACAGGCGCAGCCAGGCCCTGAACCCTGGCAGCTGCCGCAGAGGCCCACTCGCTTCACCATGTACGGTCCACGCTGCGGGGAGAGGCAGGACCGCACGGTGGTGAGGACAGTCAGAATTCACACCCTGCCCCTGCACTGGCTGTGTGGACCGGGCCAGTTAAACAGCACGTGTCTCCCTTGATCCTGCTGCAAAATGGGGTGTGGGTTGTAGAGGGCAGGGTGGGAGGCACCTGCCCTGGGGGGGGCATCCTCCGGGTCCCTGCGGTTCACAGGGAGGCTGGCGAGGCCCCGTCTCTCATTGCTGCTGCCTGGTTAGGCCTGCTTTCTCCAAGTCATGGGGTTTCCATTAACGTCTCCAAAGGCCTGACTTAGACTGTCCAGTCCGTCTCCAGGCCCAGTCCTTGGGGGCCCTGTAGCAACCCGCTGCTTATCACCCCTGAACACCTTGTGACCCAGGAGCTTATCAGACCCATGGCTGACGCGGGGGTTGACACCAGTGGGGATGCCCCGGCTGGGCCCTGGGGAGTGAGTCAGGAGCTGAGTGGGTCTGGGCCCAGAAGAGGAAGGGAGAGGGCTTAGGGGGCCGGGGGAGGAGGAGCCCCCGCTGAACATTACCCGCCAGCTGGGGTGTGTGGGTTCTGCCCACAGCTCCTAGAAACTGCTGCCCAGATTTCGTCTTCTTGGCAGGGCACAATTCGTCCCTCCAGGACAGTGTGGGGACTTGGGGAAGAAGGCCATGATACCCAGAACCAAGTTGACGTCTAGGCCGTGAAATACCCCCTCCCCACCCCCCGCCCTTTTCTTTGACTTTCTAGTTCCAGGCCCCCCTCGTCCCTCGCCCCGTGAGTCTTCACTCTCCACCCTCCCCTAAATTGCTCCTCAGAGTATTCTAGAGCTGCGAGGGCCTGTAGGAATATCAACCCCAACTCCCATGTGTTGCAGATAGGGAAACCCAGGCCTGGGGAGGGCTAGGGACTTGCCTAAGGTCCCCCATGGTGGTGAGGTTAGAAAGGAGCTAGAGACGGCCTCGCCTGGAGGAGGACCCTGCATGCACCAGCATTCGGAGCTGGGATCCACCGGGGCGTGCTGGGTGGCATTGAGAAAGTCTCACGTTCTCTTTGGTCCCCTTCAGTAAGTGGGAGGAAAACAGAGGGCTGCCCCTCACCCCGGGATCCTGAGTGGGTCTGGGCCCTGAGCACATGACACTGCTGCAAAACGGCGGCTGAGCTTTGTTGAACAGCCGGGTCTGACAAAAGGTTGAACTTAAATATTTCGGGTGGGGTGTGCGGTGTCCACCTGACCACAGGCCTCCCCATTCCCAGTGGTGCCTCCCATTGCACCTCCCTGTGCCCCAGGGCTCCTGAAGGAATCTTGCCCACCCACCCCATTGCCAGGAGGACGCAAGAGAGAGATGGAAACATTTTCTGCACCATGTCTGGGGAGAAGGTGCAAAGAGTTGAATCCTCCTAACACCCACTGCCCAAGTCCCCCGATCCTGGGGTGGCTGTTGTTCCCTGGGGGCCCCCTGCATCCCCGGGTTGTCTGATTGATCTGGAAACTTCTACAGCCACCACAGGTACACAGATGTGGCAGACCCTGGGTGTGAGCCCTCTTCTATGGAAGCGGATTTGAATGGATTCTGTAGGTTTTTCTCACTCTCAAGACAGCAGGTGCTTGGACTGGGGTTGTGGCTCAGCAGTAGAGCGCTTGCCTAGCACATGCGTGGCCCGGGTTCGATCCTCAGCACCACATAAACATAAACACATTGCATTGTGTACAACTAAAGCAAATAAATTAAAAAAAAAAAAAAAAGACAGCAGGTGCTCTCTTTCCCTTCAAGGAAATGATGCTTGCTTTCCTAAATCAATCTCTGCTTGTGCCTCTAAATAAATAAATAGATAGGTGATAGCTGGACTCTAAGTCCAGGGGGCTCTCTGGGACTGTGAGGGGCTCAGTGGCGAGAACTTCCTCAGTGTTATCAGGGCCAGGCCTGGAGAGCAGAGGCAGCTGAGTTCTTATCCTGCTGATTGTCATCATGATGACAATGAATAGCTACCATTTATCAAGCCTTTTCCTTGTGCCGGGGCCACACCAACCACTTGAACAGCGTCTTATTTCCTCCAGAGCTGCCAGCCCCCTCTGAGGAGGGAAGAATCGTCCCCATTAAGCTAAAGAAATGTAAGCAGCATTCAAGGCCAAGAGGTGGACATATCAATCCATATTTTAATAGGTCACAATTGGCCACCTGTTGGAAGTTTAATAAAATTTAACCTGATAGGAAATGATGGAGCCGGGATCAAACAGAACCTCTGAACTTGAACTTCATGCTTTTTTCTTTCTTTCTTCTTCTTCTTCTTCTTCTTCTTTTTTTTTTTTTTCCTTGTGTACTGTCTCCATGCTGGCTGCAGAAACTTTAAACATGAAAAATAAGAGAAAGTAAAAGTCTCACAAACCCAGAGACAATATCCATAGGAGGGAAAAAAAAAAAAAAAACACAAAAACAAACCCTTCAGGATCTTCCAGGCATGAATACGGTGCTTACTGACAGAGTGACCCATGCCCTGCTGAGCCCTGTGTGTGTTCTACCACGTGACTCTGGCAACCCGGTGACAGAGGATTATTTTTGCCATTCGATAAATGTGAATGGGAAGAGGGCGAGTGGGAGATCGGGATGTCAAAGGCAGGTGCTGGAGCCGACTGTAGGTGAAGATCCTGGCTCCACCACCAGGGGCGGGTTACTTACCGCCTCTGCCCCCGGTTTTCACATCTGTAGGAAGGTGATGGTGACCTCCTCAAAGGCTGTTGTGAGGACCAAAGGAGATGGACTTTGTAAAGTGATTTACACACTGTCAGCACATCATACACACTTAATACACGTAGGCCCAGAGAGGCTGAGTAACTAGCTCAAGACCACAGAGCTGGAAAGTGCTCATGTGAACCCAAGTTTGCCTCGTGCTACTGCAAAGCTGCTAACCATTTTTTCAAAACTGGAATCAAATCAAAGTGCTGTCTCTTCCTTCTGCGGGAGCCCTCCCTGCCATCAGGTGTGACTTTTCCACTCCCCTGCCTCGGCAACCCCCACTCAGGCTCTGAGGCCAGGAAGGGCGAGGGACACCTGATGTTTTCTGTTGACCCACCGGGACCCTCACAGCTGGTGGCGAAGGAGAGAACTGCTTTCTGGGGAGGTAATTTTGTTCACGCCAAGAGGAGCTCTCGCCTGCCTCTGCCTCCTCCTTCCTGTGTGACATGGGTCAAGTCACTGCTGTGGCCTTATTGTCTCACGTGCATGACCAGGAGGTTGCTCCTGATCCCTAGTAATTGCAGCAATTACCTTCACTAGGTGTCACCCATGTGCCAAGCACAGATCCCGCCATCCTGCCCTTGTCTGTGTCATCATGCTCATTAATTAAAGCAATTGCTACATTTCCTGACTGCTCCCCGCGGGCCAGGCCCTGCCCGAGGTCCTGAGCCAGCATGAGCTCATCTGTCACACCTAAACCCTGTGCAGAATGGTGTTGTCCCCATCACTCAGGTGACAAAACTGAGGCCAGCGGGCAAAGCGATTTGACCAAACACCCCTAAATGATCTCCAATGTCCCTTCCAGCAGCCGTTCTGTAAAACTCTCACTTCACGCCCACTGCTTTTTGTCTGTTTCCTCCTCCTCCTTCTCCACGTCTTCTCTGAGCAGAATTCCAGGAGTTCATCATCATGGCGGTGCTTGGCTTGGGCTTCCTCAACGCGTCTTTGCGGAAACACGGCTGGAGCAGCGTGGCCTTCACCCTCTTCCTGCTGGTCCTGGCAGCGCAGTGGGCCGTCCTGACAGACAGCGTCATTGACTGGCTCTTCAGCAATAAGGGGCCCAGCACCCAGATCAGGTAATCTTTGAGTCATTGAGGGCATAGGGTCTGAGAGGGAAGGTTCTAGAAGAGTTGGAATCTCTCTCTTTCTAGCTCTGATGCCACGCCATGCTTGGGACATACATATTCTAAAATATTATTCATTGTTTATCCAAAATGCAAAGTTAGCTGGGCGTCCTGCATTTTATGTGATACCCCTGGGTGGAGGTATCACAGGCCTTCAGATCTGAAGCCCTCCCTGGGCCCTTGCTTTTTTATTATTGATTTTGATCTTATGAAGTCACACAATCAACAAAGGCTCATGGAAAAATTAAGAAAAAGAGAGTAGACAAAAAGAAACAGCAACGTCACACCCGGAAAGACAGCCTTTTGAAAAGATGCATCTTCAGAGACTGGGGCCAAGAAACAACCAAGACTTTGCTTGCCTTAAACTACCTTAATCCATTTAGATACATTTATATTAGACACCAGGAACCAGCAAAACTACACCATGCTGCTAGAAGGCAGAGCAATGGGCCACACCAAGTGGGCATTGATCAGGGAGGATCCCAGAAAAACCCACGGGCGGAACACATGCTCTAGGTTAAGGTGGGTTAATCTGGGTGATCAGCACTTGATAGGAAGAACTAAGTGACATTTTTCCTTAAGAATTTTGTTGTTTTTTTTCCAACTCTGTCCTGCCCATATGCTGGTAATACCATCTTAGGCACCTGGGAACATCTCATGCCCTCTTAAGTCCACCTCAGCCCCACCTAGACCTTCTGGGCACTGTTGTTGAACAGCTGTCCATGAGCCAGGCACTGTGCCGGCCACTTCACAGGTATTTTGTTTAGCCCTTACAGATAGACGTCCAACCGTTATATGTATAAGGTAATGAAGGCTCAGAGAGGGTAAGGCACTTGCCTAGGGTCACACAGCTAAGTGGTGGAGATGGCTTCAGCTCATATAACTCTCTGTCACCTTTCTCACACACTCCAGAGGGATCATGACATGAAACACAGCCTAGCCAGTTCCCCGGGGGCCCTGGGCGGGGTGGGGTGGGCTGCCACATTTTTCATTTTAAAAGTTGTAGAGCTGATTCCCAAGGGAATTGGATAAGCCCTGGTGTCCCCCTGGGAGTAACCAGGGGCCCTCTGGGGAGTTCTGACAGTGGCGTGGCCCTGGGCACTTGAGCCCTCAGACTTCTGCACTTGAGCAGGTCACAGTGGGAGGTGTCTCAGGCTGCTCCCTTCTGATGTCCCCTGGAAACTCCCGGCCCCTGACTCAATTGTGGAGACAAGAAGGGGCCACTGGGGACCTGTGCCGCCCTGCCCCAGAGCCCCTGGATTCTCCCAGCTGTGACCCTCACTGGACTAGATTGGGACAATGGGCTCCCTCCTGCCAGTCACCCAGGGCTGGGCTGATGGGGCGTCCAGCAGTCTCTGGGGACAAGGTCCTCCACCTCTCTCCCTGGCCTCACTTGAAATCGCGCCACCTGGCTTGGCACTGAATTGGTTCTGCCTTGAGTCTGGAGGGAGGGGCCACCTGGC
This sequence comes from Tamias sibiricus, assembly GCA_025594165.1. Lineage (NCBI taxonomy): Eukaryota > Metazoa > Chordata > Mammalia > Rodentia > Sciuridae > Tamias > Tamias sibiricus. The sequence continues at coordinate 20,502,192 of CM046658.1, read as the reverse complement.
CCCTCACATAGTGACAGCTGAGCAGTGAATTGGAACAAAAATGGAAACCAAGGGAACCAGAGGAATGATTTGTGTGTGTGGTGCTGGGGTTTGAACCAGGGCTCAAAGTGTGCAAGGCCAGTGCCCTAGCACCAAGTTATGCCCACACCACCCTCCTCTTTGTTTTGTTTTGTGTTTTGGTACCAGGGATTGAACCCGGGTTCTTTAACTACTGAGCTACATCCCCAGTCCTCTTCCTCCTCTGCCCCTCCTCTTCCTCCTCCTCCTCCTCCTTTTTTTTTTTTTTTTTTTTGAGACAGTGTCTCACTAAGTTGCTGCAGGTCCCCCTAAGTTGCTGAGGCTGGCCTTGAACTTGAGATCCTCCTGCCCCAGCCTCCCACTGAATTTTATATATATGGTGTGTGTGTGTGTGTGTGTGTGTGTGTGTGTGTGTATGTTGGTACCAGGGATTGAACTCAAGGGCACTTGACCACTAAGCCACACCCCCAGATCTATTTTGTATTTTGTTTAGAGACAGGGTCTCACTGAGTTGCTTAGCACCTCGCAGTTGTGGAGGCTGGCTTTGAACTTGCAATCCTCCTGCCTCAGCCTCCCAAGCTGCTAGGATTATGGGTGAGCACCACCATGCCCAGCTCTGAGTGATATATTTTTTTTTTGTACCGGGGATTGAAGTCAGGGGCACTCGACCACTGGGCCACATCCCAGCCTTTTTTTGTATTTTTTTAGAGACAGGGTCTCACTGAGTTGCTAAGTGCCTCGCACCATTGCTGAGGCTGGCTTTGAACTCGCGATCCTCCTGCCTCAGCCTCCCAAGTGCTGGGATTACAGGCGTGTGCCACTGCGCCCGGCCTGAGTGATATTTTTAATGCTGTATTTTGAAAAGTTCCAGAGGACTACCCCTAGGTGATAATAGCAATATCCAACCTTCTTACTGTGCTCAACATGCATTAACTCGTTTCACCCTTACAACAGTTCCAGGGGCATGGCTCTGCCTTATAGACCAAGGCACTGGGGCAGAGTGGCTGAGTAATTTACCCAAGTCATACAGCCAGGAGGTGGCTAAGTTGAACCTCCAGCACAGGCAGCCTGACCTTGACGCTGAGCCCCTAACCACTGTACTTCACTGTCTCGAGCCCTTCCTAGCACCACCTGGCTTCTGAGGTCTGAAATGCTGCTGCTGGTACACATCCTCTCCCGTTAGGCTTTCCTCAGTGAGCCGTGCGCGGAAGCACACACCTGTAATCCCAGTTACTCAGGAGGCTGAGGCAGAAGGATCACAAGTTCAAGGCCAGCCTCAGCAATTTAGTGAGACTCTTAGCAGCTTAGCAAGACCCTGTCTC